>CAJHQQ010002903.1:0-54844 GCA_905132885.1 Moricandia moricandioides
AATTATTAGTCGTCTACTAAGACCATCCACAATGGTGTTACCATGGTTTGTACATAGAGGAAAAAGGAGTTGTTGTAGTTATAAAAGTTGATCATCCATTACTCATAAGTTATAAAAGGAGTTGTTGTAGTTATAAAAGTTGAAACAAGGGGACAACAACATAGAAGTCATCCATTACAATAAGAAAATAGCAAGACAAACATCCATCATTTAGGAAGAGGCGAGGAAGTTGAGGCACAATCCTCAGCATCATCCACTTGAGGAGATGTATACTGAATCTCAGTACCACTACGACCGAAAGGAGTCACATGAAATACCATGTCTCCTTCCTTTTTGAACACGAGAATGTCACCGATGCAAAGGGAGTGTGTTTGGACGAAGTCTTCCCAACCATCGGTGAGTCTTCCTCCTTCTTGTATAACTTCCCAAGTTTGGTGTGAAGCGTCCGATCGTAGTGTCCATTTTCCTTCGTTCGGCTTGCCTTGTACGTGTTGTGAGTAGAAGGCAAGTGGTATTGGCTACAAGTCAACAAAGGAGAAGATAAGCAAAGGAAATAAACAGAGGAGAAATAGAGAGCGTGTGTATACCACGCCACACTCGAAACAAGGAAGCAGAGGCTTCAAGAAGTGAGGTCCATGCTGATACGCCATCTGCAAACAAGAAACGAATTGGAAACATTTTAATTCTAAGTCGTCTGGGTCGTCCACCTGAAAGACTTAGATTAAGTCGTCTGGGTCGTCCACCTGGAAGACTTTCCAGACGACTTAATTATAAGTCTACCAAGACTTCCAGTAGAACATTTGAAAGCTGACCAGACGAATGAGAGGAGAACAACATCCAACCAAACTAGACCACAAATCGATTGAAATCCCAAATCTTTGAAACCCTAATTTGAAATGAAAATATCCACAAATTGCTTGAAATCACAAATCGTAACCGTAAAATGAGAGGAAAACAACATCCAACCTAACTAAACAACAAGTCGATTGAAATACCCAATTTTTGAAACCCTAATTTGAAACCAAAATTTCCCGAAAGCGTTGAAAACACAAAACCAAACGGTAAAAGTAAAGGAAAACAACATCCATCCTAATAAAAACCCATAAATCTGCAAGAGAAGCCTTCGATTTACCTTGGTTTTGTATTGTATCAAAATCGCCTCGAAATCACCTTTGAGAGAAACGGCGTTAGGGTTTTCTGAATTTCGCTAAAAAGTGAGTAAAAAAAAAATCACCTTATATATTGGGTAAATAATCCGGTTAGCTTTAAAAGTACAGTCGTCCGGTTCAAATAAGTCGTCTGGCGGATAATGTACATCAGACGACTTAATATTTAGTCGTCCGTTTATAGACGACTAAATATTAAGTCGTCCCAGACCCTAAACTGAACCCCTAAACTTAAATGACTAAATTAACTAGCTAACCACGTTATAAAATCAAATTATACTTCAATGCTGTTTACTATACACAGAAATGAACAAGCTTAGGTAATTTTAAAATTTTTCAAAAACGGTTTTAATGCTTTCCAAAATCTAACCCTAAGAACACATACAATACTACAACATATGTTGATGAAACATAAGCTAAAGAATATCATGACACACTACTTTCACTCATCTATGCTGAAAACAATTGAAATTTGTTATATCTTAATTTATATCTCTTAAGACATATGTTAATTACATAATTCCCATTTTTCACTTATCAAAATATTTTTTACAAATTTTTTAAATTATGTTTAAGAATAACTGTCCAGACGACTTTAAGTTAAGTCGTCTGGACGACTTATTTTCAAGTCGTCTGAACAGACGACTTGCGAGGGTTAGAAACGTAAAAAAGTTTCCGTTTTTTTGTTTGTTCACAAGGGGGGTAGTTGTAATTTCAATAGCCTTTTAAGTTACTTTTGCCTTTGACCCAAGTTTGGGTATTCTTTTGGGTTTGACTCCAAGTTTTGAGTCACATTTGGCAATTCTCCCAATTATTTAAGTATTTATACCTTGCTAGAACAATAAAAACACACTCATGTCAAGGGCATAGCAGGGACTTCCCGACAAGCGTTTTGGTTTGTAATCTTCGCCATGATTGTATGTTTATATTATATGACTTATCTTTTAATTTGCCTCGGCCATTTTCTTTAGGAAGATATTATTTTTTTGATACCTCTTAAGCATAGTTAAGCAAGAGGTTCACTTATTATATGTAGAAAGTTTTCACAAAGTTGATGAATGTCTCAGACTTCTCTCCATGTGTTTATTTGGTACACGTGTGTTTTTTTGTCAACGAACGACTATATTAATCTAGTGGTTCAATGGGATTAAATGAGTACAACTGGTGATAAACTCAACGGCAAGCATATAAGCAGAGACTACAAAGATGAAATAAGATATAAATGTGTTAAGGGTGAAAGAAACTAAAGAGACTCTTCACTTGAGACCCATAAACTATTGTTTGAAAGAACAATTGAAGATAGTTGAATAAAACGACCTTGATGCACCGATACGAAGAGGTTAGAGATTTGATAAGAGGTCGTCTCCGGTGGTGGAATGTTGACCGGCAAGAACTTTTGGTCAAAATTTCCATAACTATAGACAACATCAAGAGAAAGAAGTTATAGTTAACTTGATTTGACACTAAAACAAGCGTTATCCTAAAATGTTTGTTTTATGATAAAAATATAAGAGAAAGATATGAGATGGGATTTTTTTTTATCATCTAGCTTATTATTGCTATTCAAATGGATGATTTTACATAATCTGGAAACAGGAAGCAAAGCCGGTGAAATAATGATATTTTCCAAAGACAATAAGCCGATCGAAAACAACATTTTTTATTTTTCATTCATCTCTTTATATTTCTGGCTTTGACATAGGAGAAAATTACTTAGATTGATTTTTAGGGGTCTTATTGAATCTATGATTTGAGAAGATTTTATTTTATTTTTCTCAAATCGTCTCTTATTGTATCTACCATTTAAAAATTCTATATGAAATCAAAGTTTATTGGATTAGTCGTTTGTATAAGTTCTTCAAATTCTAATTTATTGAAAATTATGAAGTTTGAGAAATGGGATTTGATGGGGTTTTGATCATATTATAAAATAAAAAACAATGAATTGAAATATCACCTCTTATGATGGTATTTGAAACTTTTTTATTAAAAAAAAAACCTTCACATTTTTTTTAAAAAAAATCAAACTGTTTGAAATGAAATAAAAATAAAATTATTTGAAAATTAATTTTTAAAACTTGTATATATTTTTTATATTTGATAAAACAATAATAACATAAAATTTTAATTAATTAAAAAATATAAAAAATATAATTTCTAATAAATATTTAAAATTTAAAAGGTTCTTAATTTTTCAAAACCTTTATAAAACTTGTAACAAAAAATTTTAGGATTTAATCAAATCTTAGGGTTTTTTTAGATTTATTCAAATCTTGAATTCTATCAAATCCTTAATTCAATAAGCCCTCAACTAATTAGACTAACTCTATATCATAAACACATGTTAAAAAGGTATGTAAAGAAAAAATAACCCTTAGTGTTGGTTATTATTACAATACTTACATAATTAATAATAAGAATAAATAAAGAAAAATATCGTAGGATAGGAACAAAAATTTCTTTTCAGAAAAATAGTTTTTAAAGAAAAAATAAATAAAATAGGTTTTATTCAATAGTCTAAATCTACATTTATACGGCTATAGTTAACAAATCTAAATTTTATATTTAGAATTAGGAAATGAAGTTTTGGAGGAAAATATAGAAAAAAAAAGTAAAATTAAAATTAAAAAATTTCAACACAAAAAAAAAATCTATTTCCATCGTTTTATTTATAACTATTTTGATGACAAAAATAGAAAATAAGAAAATAGGGCTCATACAATAATTCCCAACACTTTCGATTGATGTCGATTTGGGTAAATCCATGTTTATCACTAGCGATTCCTGTGGCCCCTATCAACTGTTGAAGAGAAACTCTGATCGGAGACTGGCGACGCCGAGTCGGAGATATTCCATTTCTCTTCAACTTCATTGCTGAGTTATTCTTCTCGTTCTGCTCCACTTTACAGAATTGAAACCAAAATCTTCTGTAGAAACCCTTACAACGTAACGAGCATTCGCAACCGCCGTTATGCAACCATTATAGACTACGATGGTACAATTGTTTCTTTGTCTTGTGTTTTGTCTGATTGGATTGATCTCTTACTTTGGTTGTCTCTGTGTTGCAAAAAGGTGTTTTAATCTGAAATGAGAGAGCCCATATGCGAAAGAACTCGTGGGAGAGGGTGGAGTTGTCTAGAAACTAGGGGAAGGCTCTTGAAACCATTGACAGGACTTGGAAAGTGAAGTTAGATGTTATTACATAGATTGATTCAACAAGAGTTAGAGTTTATTCTGTTTTCGTTTGGTTGTGGTAGTTGTATTGGCCTAAGTTGTTACAGCACAAGAACAAACAAAGACTGATCAAAATGACTCAGATGCGAATGAGGAAACTGGCTTTCAGGACAAGGTTGGACCTCTCTCAGAAGTTGTTTGGTGACTTGCTGCTTCCTAGTTGATTTTATTATGTTGGGTTTGATTGTTTGGTGGTCTTGATTTTGTTCACAGGGAGAAGCAAATGACTACACCTAAGAGGAAGCAAGAGAGAATCAAGGAGAGAGGCAAAGGCTGTAAAAGCAGTTTTGCGTTTTGATCAGTTGGTCTCTCTCTTGATCATGCCATCGAGACTGAGTTGCTAGAGCATATTATTTGAATTCATCATTGAATAAAGAAACGTTTCTGATAAGCTACAGAGATGCTATTTCGGGAAATCGGTCAATTCCTTCGTCAACAAGGGTTAACGGTCCCAATCAGTACATAAACACGTTACATGTGCGAAAACATACATGAACTAGTAAGAAATTTAATTTTCATACATGAACTATCAAAATTTGGTTTTAACATACATTGACTTAATTTCCGTTTGTCAAACGTTAAATTGTCATTAACAAGTAACATGAAATTGGCCAATTCATACATTAACATGGACCAACTGTCTCGATCAATACATAAACGTTTCACCTGTGCGAAAACATGCATCAACTAATACAAAACTTAAATTTCATACATGAACTTTCAAAATCTAGTTTTAACATACATTGACTTAATTTTCACTAATCTATAAATTGTCTTTCTCATGTTGATTAAGTAAGGTTATTTATTGTATTATGTGGTAATTAAACCATATTACGTGGTAAACGATGAGAAAAAAAATCATTTGGAACAAATGATTTTGTTTCATGTAACTCATTAGTTAGTTTTTTCTTTAATTTTTTGTTTTTTCGACTTTTTCTGCAAAAAAACCAAACACATAGAAGACAACACAGTACAAAATCAAACAGAGAAAAACGAAAATTTCTAGCTTATACATTCTCGTTTCTCTCTGTTCATTTTTATTGTTTGTTGTCTTCTCTGTGCTACTTTTTTTTTGCCAAAAAATTCAAAAAATCAATAAATAAAGAACAAAACTAACTAAAGAGTCACACGAGAACAAAATCGTTTGGCCTAAATAATTTATTTTCTCAGTCAATTACCACGTAATAAATTTTAAGTACCATACAACACAATAAAAACCTTATTTAATCGACACGTGACAGACATTTTATATTCGGTAATATTTGACTAGTGAAAATGAGATCAATGTATATTAAAACCAAATTTCAGAAGTTCATGTATTGAATTCAAATTTGTATTAGTTGATGTATGTTCACACATGTGATGTGTTTATGTATTGATTGTGATTGTTGGTCATTGTTGATGTAGGAATTGACCAATTTCATGTTACATATTAACGACAACTTAACGTTTGACTAACGGAAATTAGGTCAATGTATGTTAAAATCAAATTTTGAAAGTTCATGTATGGAAATTGAATTTTGTACTAGTTGATGTATGTTTTCGCACATATAACGTGTTTATGTACTGATTGGGACCGCTGGCCCCTGTTGATGTAGGAATTGGCCGATTTCCCATGCTATTTCAGAAGAATAAGAGCACTGAGGGTGCTGACGTAGATACAACAAGTTAAATACAAGAGGGAGATTTTTTACAAAATAGTTTACGGCATATGCATATAAATAAGAAAGGAGTATGTTAGAGTAAGTAGCTTTTGGGATTATAGTGAGTTTGTTGACTTGAGGAGATATCGTTTGGGTGTAGCCAACGATTCTTAAGACTGTAATTCCTCAAGACATTCTTTCAAATAAACTTGTATTCTTGTGATTGAGTTGTTATACAAGATCTTTGATTTAAACTCTATCAATTGGTGCGCAGTGACTCGATCGAATCATCGGAATCATGAATTTCGAGGAAGCAGACGAGCCTTACGACTCAGTGGAGAAGACGATGGATGAATTGCGCAACAAAGTCACCGTTCTTCGTGGTGGTTTTCAATGATTATCATCAGAAGGCACCGATCTGACGAATCGCGTCGAAAAACTCACCGATCGCGTAGGAGGACTCGAATCGAAGAAGGAGTCGATGAATCGATTGCTTGAAATGATCGCCGAACAAACCTGTCCTGGTCTGGCGAAAGGCAAAGGAGTTGCAGATTAAGCTGGTCCTTCTATTCAGGTATCCATTCTTAACGAACCTATGGAAACCGTAGACGAATCGCTAGGTCATCGGAGAACTCTAGGAGTGTTTGAATCGAGGCAGAGTTTATTAAAAAAGATTGAGTTGCCGATATTCGATGGATTCATGCCGTATTGCTGGATTCGTCAAACTAAGAGATATTTCAGAACAGCTCGATATAGTGAGGAGGAGAAGCTTGACCTGGTAACATTGAGTTTGACGGGACCTGTGTTGAATTGGTATACTTGGGAGCAGTAGAAGAACCTTTTGTGGATTGGCGTCAGTTTAAGAGGCGACTGTTGGATAGATTTTCTCAATCAATGGATGATGAACCAAGGAATAGACTTTGTGCACTTCACCAAACAGGCACAATTCAGGCCTATGTCAGCGAGTTTGAAGAGTTGATCACTCAAATTACTGGCATTGATGAAGCGAATATGATCAACAAATTGTATATCGGATTGAAGAGTGAAATGAAAGAAGTTATACGATTGAAGGAACCTAAAGGTTTGAGGAATCACATAGCAGCTGTGATAAAGATGGAATCAAGTGTGTTATGTCAGATGTTGGGGAACGTGTAACTAATACTCGTCACTAGGTCACTCCAGCAACACATAAGGTTCAAAGAAACTATAACCTTAATGTTCGTCCTGCCACTATTATGTTGGACAAATCCAAGATGAGTGAGAGCTCAAAACAAGAGATTACAACAGCAGGACGACAGAGACAACACTTGACTCCGGCAGAGTTAGCCGAATTAAAGCTTTTGAGATTATGCTTTAAGTGCAGAGAAAAGTGGTTCAAGGGTCATCTATGTAGCAAACCCGAATTACAAGTGTTGATGTTAGTAGAAGGATTTGAGGTGGAAGTACATGAGGATATATGGGAAGAGGAGTTTAGGATGGATGATACACAAACCACACAAATGATGACACTCTTCCTAAACTCATTTTTGGGCATTGCATCACCAACTACACACAAGTTACGTGAGAAAATTGGGAAGACAGAGTTTGTGGTATTGATTGACAGTGGAGCTACACAATTTTGTTACACCAAAATTAGTGGAGAAAGCTCATCTGAAGTTAGAAAAGAACCCTAATCTGCAAATCTTGCTAGCAACAAGAATTACAGTATCCGGCTCCGGGTTTTGTAGACAGGTTCTGATAGTCTTGCAGGGACTGAAGTTGGATATTGATTGTATGTCATTGGAATTTGGAAAGGTGGATCTGATATTAGGAGTGCAGTGGTTACGAACACTGGGCAAGTGTGAAGTTGACTGGGAATCTAATGAGATGAGCTTTATATATAAGCGGGTTAAGGCTACTCTGGTGGGAGAACGAGACCTACACCAATCTGTTCCTCCAACTAAGGCAGTGACGGAACAGAAACATGCTTCAAATTATACGCTGGAATATTGGCTTTGTCATCAGTCTGTTGATAGTAAACCTCAGTCGTGCATCCATATGACTATTCAACAACTTTTAGAGACATTTCAGTTGGTGTTTGCAGATATTATCGGCTTACCGTCTGTTCGTGACAGAGAACATACTATTGTGCTGAAGCAGGGCATATCCCCAATCAGTGTAAGACCCTACACATATCCATTGGCGCATAAAGAGGCTATGACAACAATGGTGAATGAGATGTTGAAGAAGAAAATCATTCAACCAAGTCGTAGTCCTTTTTCTAGCCCCGTGCTCTTAGTCAAGAAGAAAGACAAGTCGTGGCGTTTTTGTGTGGATTATAGGGCTTTGAACCAAGCAACAGTAGCAGACAAGTTTCATATTCCTATGAAAGATCAGCTCTTGGATGAACTGAACGGAGCAATCATTTTTTCGAAACTTGACCTGACTTCTGGATATCATCAAATACGAATGCAGCCTGAAGATATTGAAAAAATGGATTTTCGAACACACGATGGCTATTACGAGTTTCTGGTAATGCCATTCGGCTTAACTAACGCTCATGCGACATTCCAAGGATTGATAATGAGCTGTTCATACCAATATTGGGAAAGTCAGTGTTAGTTTTTTTTTATGATATATTGGTGTATAGTGCATTCGAAGAAGAACATGTGAAGCATCTACGAGTGGTATTCGAGATTCTTCAAGAGGCACAACTCTTTGCAAACAAAAAGAAATGTTTATTTGGACAGCCACAAGTTGAATACTTGGGTCATGTCATATCAGCTAGAGGTGTAGCGACGGAAGAAGCAAAGACTTTAGCTATGAAGTTGTGGCCAACTCCAAAGAATGTAAAGCAGTTCCGAGGTTTTCTTGGATTAACCGGATATTATCGATGTTTTGTTCGCGGGTATGGTTCCTTAGCAATACTTTAACAAATATTTTGAAGAAGGATATGTTTGTCTGGTCCAATGAGGCACAACAGGATTTTGACACGCTGAAACAAGCCATGTTATCCGCGCCGGTACTATCCTTACCAGATTTTTCGAAGACGTTTATTGTAGAGAGTGATGCTTCGGGGTTTGGAATTGGGGCAGTGTTAGTTCAAGACAAGAACCCGATAGCTTATTTTTAGCCACAGCTTAACAGCAAGGGAGCAACTTAAACCAATATATGAGAGAGAGTTGATGGCTGTGGTACTCGCTATAAGGAAATGGAAACATTATTTTATGGGACGGAGATTTGTAGTCCATACGGATAAGAAAAGCTTAAAGATCTTGTTAGAACAAAGGGAAGTAAGTATGGAGTATCAGAAATGGTTGGTGAAACTGTTGGGATATGATTTTGATATCAAATATAAACCGGGTTCTGAAAATATTGTTGCTGATGGATTATCTCGCATGGGACCGGGTGATTTTGTTCTCTCATCATTGACTTTGTATTCGTACACGGTTCCTCATAGTTTACAGCTTCAGGATATTATCAAAGAATCACGGGAAGATATGAATATTCAGCGGTTGATACAACAGTTACAGCAGGGAGAAGTGGAGAAACCAGGATATGCAGTCAAGGATGAGACATTGTGGTACAAGGATAGACTAGTGCTTACTCCTACATCACGATTTATTCCACTGATTCTATCAGAATGCCATGATGGGTTAATTGGAGGTCATGCAGGGGTTTTAAAGACGTGGAAGAGAATTCAGCAATGGTTCTATTGGCCGGGTATGCTTAAGCAAGTTCAGAGTTATGTGGCAGCTTGTCAAATATGTCAAACACATAAGTATTCCACACTTTCTCCGGCAGGATTATTGCAGCCTTTACCATTACCTAATCAGATATGGGAGGGTATTTCCATGGATTTCGTTGAGGGCCTTCCTTCTTCTCAAGGATACAATGTCATCTTTGTCATAGTTGATCGTTTGAGAAAATATGGACATTTTATTCCACTCAAACACCCTTTTCAGGCTTCGGATGTTGCGAGGAAGTTTGTCACAGAGATTGTTAAACTCCATGGTTTTCCGGGTTCAATTGTGTCCGATAGAGAAAAGGTTTTTCTGAGCAGTTTCTGGAGGGAGTTGTTCAGGTTAGCAGGTATTCAGTTAAAATTCAGTACAACTTTTCACCCTCAAGCAGACGGGCAAACAGAGGTCTTAAATAGAACACTGGAGACATATCTGCGTTGTTTTGCTTCCATGCATCCGAGAACATGGTTCAAATTTCTGAATTGGGCTGAGTTGTGGTATAATACTTCCTACCATACTTCACTCAAAATTACTCCTTTCAAGGTGGTATATGGTCGTGATCCTCCTTTGCTATTACGATTTGAACATGGGTCTACAACGAATGTGGAGTTAGAAGAGTTATTGCAGGAACGAGATTCAGTTCTGCGTGATGTTAAAAAGCATCTTGTCCATGCTCAGAAGTTAATGAAGAATAATGTTGATAAGAACAGACGAGATGTGGAGTTTAGCGTGGGTGACAAGGTCTATCTTAAGCTCTGTCCTTATAGACAACAATCAGTAACCAAGCGGGTGTGCCAGAAGCTTTCAGCCAGATATTTTGGTCCATATACCGTTTTAGAGAGGATTGGCAAGGCCGCATATCGTTTGGAGTTACCGGTTACAGCAAAAATACATCCAATTTTCCATGTCTCTCGGTTGAAGAACTTGATTGGGGAGAATATGGCAGTGTTACCCTTACCACAGTCTTCTGCTGATCTTCAGGATGTGCTGATTGCTCCCGAGAGTGTGGAGGATACTCGCTACTCAACGGGTGGCGTGTTGGAATTGTTAGTTAAGTGGATAGGGTTGCCATCATCAGAGAATACGTGGCTTCCTTATCGTCAGTTTTGCAGTCAGTTTCCAGATTTTAAGCTTGAGGGCAAGCTGACTGTAAAGGGGGGGGGGGGTATTGATAAGCTACAGTGATGCTATTTCAGAAGGAAGAAGAAGAATAAGAGCACTGAGGGTGCTGACGTGGATACAACAAGTTAAATACAAGAGGGAGATTCTTTACAAAATAGTTTACGGCATATACATATAAATAAGAAAGGAGTCTGTTAGAGTAAGTAGCTTTTGGGATTATAGTGAGTCTGTTGACTTGAGGAGATATCGTTTGGGTCAAGCCAACGATTCTCAAGACTGTAATTCCTCAAGCCATTCTTGCAAATAAACTTGTATTCGTGTGATTGAGTTGTTATACGAGATCTTTGATTCAAACTCTATCAGTTTCATATCCAATTGCTAATACATTATTCTCTTAATGTTTATATCAGTTTGCATGATATACGGATGACGTGATGTTGAATTCTTTGATATCTGGTTGCATACGAACCCGAAACTACAAGAAAGCATTTCTGCTTATGAGTAGGCAGAGACCCAATGGGACAATACACTGATGTGGTATGAGTTTTCAAACATGTTAAATTATGTTAAGTGTTGGTTCATGAAAAGAAATTCTTTCAAATATTCTTAGAAAACAAATGATTGATCAGTTACATAAGATGAGACATCAAGAAAACCATGTGAGCTTGCCACAAACTCAACCAATTGCATTGACCAAAATAATGTAGGTAACTTTAGTACAGGTTTTGGGATTTACACAATTTACGTTTCCAATTTTATTCTTTGTTTCGTTTTAGTCATGGTTTGCTTTACTTCTATTTGAATGAATTTTGTTTAAGTTATTTATTGTTTTAAAGGTTTCAGGTTAAATCAATAGAAATTATTGGTATGTAAAATTTGCAAAAGTAAATGGTTTAATCCGGTTTGGAATAGTTAAGTTAAGTGAAATTTAATAAATTTGTTTCAATGAATAAATAAAACTGGTAAATCGTTCAAAAAAGATCTATCAAATTATAAGTTAATATATGGCTAAAGGATAAACAAATATGAGGCCAAAAGAAAAATAAATCAGTCGAAAGCAAAATAAATTTATCAAATTGAAGTAAATCTATGATGAAAGAATAATAGATCAGTACAAACCCAAATAAATTTGTCAAAAATAGATAAATCGGTGGCTAAAGGAATTTGTTTTATCAAATCTTATATATAATTTGTCAAAATTAAGTAAATTTGTAGCCAAAGAAATTAAATTTAATTGAATTCGTGAAAATTCAATAAATATTTGACTAAACGTGACAAATTTATTGAAAGAAATCTGTAGAAATCTAATTAAGTCTATCGGATTTAAAATCAATCTGTCACCAAAAGAAAAATAAATATAAGTTTGTGGCTACATAAAACGTGAAGAAAATAAGTTTGTGAGTAATGACAATTTCGTTATTATTATTTTCGATAACAAAAACAATTAGGGGTGAAACATGTATTAACATTAAACTAGTAATAAAAATAAAATTAGAATTATTTTTTTTACTAAAAATAAAATTAGAATTATTTTTTTGCTAAAAATAAAATTAGATTTATTCTAATAATAAACTAATGAATTAGGGTTAAACTAATTCTTTACTTTATATAAATTGTTGACATCTTTGTATAGTTTACAGTGACTCCAATATTTTCACTTTCTGGCATTTGGCTTTTTCTGCCTCTCCACTCATACTCTCCTTTCTTTCATGAAAGAATATTTTGGAGGTCATTTGAGTAGCTCAAACTTCTCGAAGAGATTTAAATAACCTTTTTCACTAAATTTTGAATGCATGTACAATGTCAACAGTGAGTCCAAAGAAATCTTATGACGAATAAATGTCCCGAGCAGCTACAGGTGGTAATAAAAAAAGCCTACTATATATGCCAATACAACTAAGATGATCGCCTTCTCTATAGATGCCAATTGCTACATCTCCATCATCGCATATGCAATGCTGATACAACTACGAATAAATGTCCCGACAAGCAACAGGTGGTAATAGAAAAGCCTACTATGCTAATACAACTGCAGATGCCCTACATCTCCATCATTGCTTATGCAAATCGTAGAAGCCAAAAAGAACATGAATAAACAAAAGGAATTGTCATTTGTCAACCTATTATCCACTACATAAGTAAAATATAAATAACAAAAAGACATAATAACCAAAGTAGATCTAAAAAAAAATTTGTCCCCAAAATAAAGAAAATGACTAAATTATACTTCATTAAAGGGTGTAAATATACATTTATATCTATTGGATTAACTAATTTAAAATTAAGATTTAGAGTTATGGGTAGGGTTTTGGAGGTGAGGTTTAAAATTTAAAAGCCTAAAATTTTTAAAATAAAAGAAAGTTTTATTTTTTTCTTAGGGTCTATTTTGTGAAAACAACTTCAAAAAAATATAGTTGAGAGATTTTACCTAACAAAAATCCCATGGTTGTGCGGGACAGGGGCTTGCCACTAGTAAAAAAAAGAAGGTTTCACACTCTTAGAAAAAAAGAATTATAAAAACAATTTTTCTTATTACTTTAGAAACTTCTCAAAACTAAAGCTCTCAATGTTTCTCTTAAATCTCTTATGAAACCCCTCTCCATGAGACATATATTTATAATGATGGACAATTCCCTTTAACATGTGAGATATGAAAAACACAAACCTAATCTAATAGAAAACTTTCTTTTTTATTCTTTATTTCCTTATTGTATTTATCTCTTAACATATTAAACATCTAATATTATGTTAAGTTTCCACAAGTTTGGAATTATCCAAAAATCACCCTCTTAATTCTAACTTGAATTAGGGAGATCAATTTCTTAAACTCCAATTAAGCTCCTCATTTGCTTGAACTTAATCTTTGCTAATGGTTTGGTTAGATGTCGGCCTTCTGCTCAAAACCCGACATATGCTCCACTTCGATTTGTCCATTCTCCACACACTCTCGAATGAAATGATATCTTGAAAGTATTTGTTTATTTCTTCCATGGAAAACTGAATTATTCGTTAGAGCAATGGCTGATTTGTTGTCGATTCTAAATATGACCTTCTCGCATTCTTTACTTAGTATCTAACACAACAACTCCTTGATCCATATAGCTTGCTTTGATGCTTCCATTGCTGCCATGAACTCTACTTCGCATGATGACAATGCGTTTGTTGCTTCTGCGATGTCCAAGTAACCAGTGATGAACCGTAATAGAATGCATGTCCTGACGTGCTTCTCCCGTCATCGACATCAATATTGTGATTGTTGTCACTATAACTAACGATGCTCCTTGACCCATCTCTCTTTAGAACATACCAAAGTTTGTTTTTCCTTTTAGATACCGCAATATGTGCTTGATGGCTTCTCCATGAGAGTCTCTCAAATTGTGCATGTATCTACTCAAAACAGCCACTGTGTAACACAAGTCAGCTCTTGTGTGAAGCAGATACCTCAAACATCCTATGATTCTTTTGAAATTTGTAGCATTTATCTCTGGTTCATCTTCGGCTTTTGAGATCTTCAAATTCGACTCCATTACTACGTGAGTCGTGTTACACACTTCCATATTTGTGTCACACATGATTCCTTGAGCATTGCTCTCGTCCTTTATCTTGATTCCATATGCTGCTTGAATCTTGTATATGCACTTTAACCTTATAGGTTTAACACTAGACGGTTTATCCACAAGTTCCCATGTCTTTTTTTCTTCTGATAGACTCCAACTCGGCTGCCATTGCTTTAACCCATAAGCAGTTTGACATTCAACTCAACTGAGGTAAACTTTCCTTCTCTATCGGTGCAACAAGGCAAACTCTCCTCATCTATCAGTGCAACCTATATTGAACTTAGCTAAAGCAAAATCTCCTCCTCTATCGATGTGAAATTCTTTGAACCGATAGAATGCCTCACGATTATTTGCTGGTGTTGTGGTGTATTTTTTCCACACAAATCTCCATTGAATATTTATAATCGCTTTGATGTACAAACCATGGACTTAGTCGGAAATGAGTCTCTGATTTGCTTCCGTGCAAGACATGTGTTACACACGCTTTCTTTGTGTGAATGTGTGTCTGATTTGCTTCCCTGCTAAACATGCGCCACACACACTTTCTTAGTGTGTTACACTCGGCATTCCTACGACCATCTTCTTCTTTACCATGTTGTTCATCACACCATAGCTTATATTTCCTAGTCGAGCATGCCACCTCCATGTTGTATCTTCATCTCTGACATGTAAACACTGCGGATGGCTAATTTCCATCGGGGTCTTGTAGAGACGATTTGGAGATCTTGTAACACATACAAGCAACCTGCCACACGAATCTGTGAGTGTTAAATAGACATCTTGAGTGTTAACCTCACATCCATTTTCTGTTGCTTGTCTAAGACTCAATATGTTATGCTTCAGGTTAGGTGTGTAATATATGTCTTTGAGTTTCTTCTTCTCTCCAGTCTTGCAGACAAAAATAACAACACCTTTCCAATAATATCAACACACGAACCATCACCAAACTTCACCTTCCCTTTGGTATTGAGATTCAAACTCGAAAAGAATTCCTTATTCTCTGTCATGTGATTGCTCGATCCATTATCAAAATACCAAACACTTACATTGCCCTTGTCTTTATCAAGATTCTTTGGAATCACCTTTTCTTCATTCAAGAATACCACCTCGTGTACATAGAGGGCATCGGTCTTTTGTATGTCGTTTAGGTTGATTTCCTGGTTCTTCATTAATTTCCTGGGACAGACAGTTGCATAGTGACCCGACTTGTCACATCTCCAACATATCAGCTTTGAATGATCCTTCTTCGAGTTTTTTTCTTTGGTGTGTGACACATGGTTTTGGTAGTGTAACCTACCTCGACCTATGCCTCTTCCATTTTGTCCTCTACCTCTACCACGAAAATCTCCATAGTTCTTCTAAATATGTTGATTATTATCTGAAAACATAAGCTTTCCTTGGTCTTCTTTCTGAGTTTCTTCCCCTACATGTTCCTCATACGCCTTTAGCCTTCCAACTATGTCCTCAACCTCAAAGTCCGTAGAGTTGAGGTATATGACTTGCTCAAGTGACGCTACGATCTGGATATACTTGTGTCTTTGGAGTCCTTTCAAAAACTTCTTAACCATCTTTGACTCTTCTATGTTTTCTCCCAACGAGGCTGCCTTTGATGATAACCCTGATATCTTTCCCGCAAAGTCATCCAAAATATCACTATCATCCATCTTAAACATGTCGAACTACGCCATCAATGTCTGAAATATCGCCTCCCTTACACAATCAGCTCCAAGGTCTCGTGATTTGATGGTGTTCCAGATGTCTTTCGATGCGGTTTGTTCTCCCACCTGGAGAATCAAAGTTTCAGGAATGGATTAAAATAGAGAAGCAGTCGCAACATCGTTCTTCTTTTGATCATCTGAACTAGGTTCTATCGTGTCCCACACATCATGAACACGAGTAACACCCTCATCCTCATCGACCAAACTGTATAGTTTGTCAAGTTTAACAACGAACATTGGATGGATGCAGATCAAGGTCCTTCGTGCGTGGAGCTCTATTCACGTCAGCCATCTTGCCTTCGGGATCTTAGCTTTACAGTCACCAGGATCGAAGCTTCAACTTAAGCTTTGATCGTAAGCTCTGATACAAATTCAAATCTCTTAGAAACAAAGAATTATAAGAACAATTTTTCTTATTGCTTTAGAAACTTCTCAAAACCAAAGCTCCCAATGTTTCTCTTAGATCTCTTATGGAACACCTCTCCATGGGACTTATATTTATAGTGAAGGAGAATTCCCTTTAACATGTGGGATATGGAAAACACAAACCTAATTTAATAGAAAACTTCATTTTCCTATTCTTGATTTTCGGATTTTGTTTACCTCTAAACATATTAAATATCTAATAACGTGTTAAGTTTCCAAAAGCTTTATCCAACAACCACCAAAGGGACTCTATTTTAAAATGCCCTAGAAACCTTATGAAAAATTCTAATATGTCTCAGTTCTTAAAAGATTTTCTTTTTTAAATATTTTTAAAATCAGAAAATGAAACTTAATGAATTTGCATAATTACATAACCAACCATCCTTCAATCGGATTATCCAAATATAAACCCAAAACATACGAATCTTTCCACGTTCACGATTATTTTTGGGATTTTGACTTTTTTGTTTTTAGTTTTCTTTTGGGCTTATTGGCAAAATATCCATATTTGAGTGACAAATTAGGTGAATAACACTGATTTTGACATAATCCAATATCAGGCTTTTTGGTCGCATTCTTTCCGATTCTGCCCATTCACGTAACATGTTGCCAGTTGCAATTCGTAAGTAAGCGACATGGTTATTTTTTGTGGCACATAACTAAATGAAGTGTATAGATCAGTTATAATTAACACATATACTGTAATAGAATGTTGCGACATGAGTGGATAATAATTGTATGTGTTATACAACTTATATTCACGTAACAGAGAAACAAAGCTACATGCATTGCTATTTTATATGGCAAAATAGTATAGATCACGAAATAAATTGAACCTCATCAACTAAGAACTAAATCTTACACGGAAATGTAAACAATAATACAATGTAAACCCCAAACTTACTTAAATTAAACATAAACAAATCACTAAACTGACCACGTCAATATAAACCCCAGTTTCTTTGAAAACTATTTTAAAATGAAAGGACAAACGGTCCACGTATACCTTTATTGTCCACATGCATATACACCGAGTGTTCTATTTCACATCATCGAAATAGCATAGGATTATAACATCACCTACAATCCCTAAATACTAAACATCCCAACCCCAATCCCTAGATACTAAACCTTATCCAAATAAGTTAATGATGACCTCAACCATACCCCATCTCCTTCTAAATACCAAATCCTAAACTTTAACCACTAAACACTTACCCAAATATAAACCATAAATCCAAATATAAACCCTACACTCAAATAGAATGGAACAAAATAAATGACATAGCACATGTTGGTGAAATTATGAAATGTCTAAGATTGCATGGAAGAAGTTAATGTTGACCCCAACCATACTCCCTCACCTACTAAATACTAAACCTAAACTCTAATCACTAAACCCTAACCCAAATATAAAACATAAACCCAAATATCAGAATCTAAAAAGTACATAATACTATCTAATAGTAAACTATATTATGTAATATTAAACTATATAATATAGGTCATAGTGTGATTTGTACAGGTTAAAAAATATGAAATGAGGAGTTAAGTAATAACAAACTATATTTTTAAACAAAATATAGTTTTTTTTAGTAACCATTAAATGGAATGGAACATGATAAAATAATATAGTAACAAAATTATCGCTGAACAAAATATGAACATTACATATTGTTTACTATTTTTATTCTATATGTATATAATAGAATAGAACACAATAGCAAAAACTGTTCATCTTCTCTGATCAACTTTAGAGCAGACGCCACACGAGTCTTTGGAACTCTATTATTCACCACAACTCTTCACCATCAAGATAGACAATTTCATCAACAATCCCATAAATCTGAGAAAGGGAAAGAGACTCCGGTCGCTCCTTCTCGCCGCTTCAACTGTAACACCATCGTCTCGCAATCGATTTCAGAAGCGGAGACGATGTCCCCTTTAAAATGAATTTTGAGAAAGTGGATAAACTATGTGAGGATTTGTGACTATATAATGGACACGAAGAATTTTTGAAACCTAATAATTATTAATTTATTTTTTTTAACTTGTAGGTTTTACCGGGTGCAATAAGAAATAATACAGCAATATTATATATGGTAATTGCTTAGTCCCTGAATTATTATTATTTTTTGGCGTCATACAGCCAAATTTCCTTTTTCTTTTTCTCTTCAGAGAGAATCGTTCATCTCCTGTCTTAATTTCGGCTCCATTACGACGACTCAATTGTAGCGAAGGAGGATTTGGCTATGCTTGATGTGAGCGCAATCGCAATTCTCGTGGGGAAGCTAAGAGGGGGTTGACAACAGAGAGTCATTGAGCGACGAGAGTCTTCGATTCAAGAAGATAGCGAAGGAGGCAAGCGCAATGGAAGACCTCGTATCCTTTCTTGTGCTTCAACTGAACAAACTCTTTTTTTTTTTACTCTTTAACTTCTTTTCTAATCTTCGAGTTAGTTCCACAATCGAAATCCCTCAAGGTCTACGTCTGATCACTCTTCTCTCTCTCTCTGGTGATTTTTAATTATGTTAATGTGGCTTTTTGGATTTAGTTTGATGAATTTTCCTTTGTTGTCTGTGTGGATCAGAAACAAAAGAACATGGATTGAAAAGAGAGCTTACGCACATTTCACCACAGCACTGAAGGAAGATCCAAACTTTTACACCCATTGA
Organism: Moricandia moricandioides; assembly: GCA_905132885.1. Taxonomy (NCBI): domain Eukaryota; kingdom Viridiplantae; phylum Streptophyta; class Magnoliopsida; order Brassicales; family Brassicaceae; genus Moricandia; species Moricandia moricandioides. Next base: position 19,264 of record CAJHQQ010002903.1, read on the forward strand.
CTCGTACAGTTAGTTTTAGCAAGATGGAGTGGTATTCGTATTAGGAAGTCCTTAGTATTAAGAGATACCCAATAATAGGGTCAGGGAACAGAAGCATCTAATGTAAGAAGAAAGTTTGCTTACAGAACAAGAAAACCAGAGATACCTTTTTCTCTATATTTTGTTTTGTTTCTGGTTTCAAGGCGTGGAAAATTAGGAGGATTATCCATAAAGGTGGTGAGATTGCTAGGCATATAAGGTCTGAGAGACGTAAGAAAACATGAGGATCAAAGAGGCTTTACCGGGTTACGATGAGCGTGTTGTTACTATATATTCAACTAGCGAGGAGGAGACGAACTGTATTGGAGATTATTTAGAGTTTTTTTGTACAAGAGAACGTCATCGAAAGATTGTTCTCCAATGGTTGAAGTTGAAGGTAACTCAGATCTTTTACTGGATGATGACGTGAACAAGGAAAAGGAAACCACAAATTGTCAAGGGTCTGCTCTCTCCCACACGTCCTTGTGGCTACAAAAGTATGTAGCGGGAAGAAAGAAGAAACCAACACAAGTCATCATCTTTTTAATCTTTCTACAATACTATCGACGACTTTTGTTGATTTTCTTCTTTCTTCCTGTTACAGAGTTGTTAATAAACCCCTTGAAGCATTTCTTCTGACTTTGCCTTTAGTATTACTTACTTTTATCGCATTTAGTTACTTAGTCATCACCGTATCTACTTTTTAATAATATCTGGCTTCTATAAGTGAAGGCTTGGTGGTTAGTGTATGTCTTGGTGGTTCATCTGGATTTCTACATGTTTTGTATTCAATTATTAATCATGTTCCTTGGCTTGTAGCTACAGTGTGTAGGTGGAACTCTGTGCATAAGTAATTTGGAGTGGATGTGGTGGAGAATGTGCTAGAGATGGATTTAGTAGGACCAAGTCTTGAAGTTTTTTTTTCCGTTCAAGACAAGTCATGAGCATTGTGGGCAATATCGGTTTTATTATGTTTTTTATTTGTATTTTGAATGTGTAAAATTTTAATATTTGGGTTTTTTTAAAAAAATTCGAGATTGTAACAGGTTTGAACTAGTAGAATACTAGGTATTATGTACAAAAAAATATTTGGACTGTTGGACTTCTTAGGTATAATAATTAAAATTATTGAAATAATATTAGATTTATTAAGTATTACTAATAAACAAACTTTTAATAATATTAGGGGTTAATCCGCGTTACGCGCGGAACTATTTTGATATTCAAATGTTAACTACATAAATAATCTTATATTTTATATTTACTTATTATTTATTTTTTCTTATATTATATATGTATTTTTTCTAATTTTATTGTTTTTATATCAAATAGTAATATTATAATAGATGTCTAAAGTAATATTTATATTTTTATGTTGTATATTTACTATACATTTTTCAGATAGATGCTTAGTGTACTTCTTCTATTTATTATATTGTACTAGAGATTTTTTCCGTGCTACGCGCGGATTGTATCTTTTGAAATATTTATTATTTTTACTTACATAATTTTACATGTTATATTATATTTAATTTTAGATTTAGTATACTCAATTTAAAGTTATTTTATTATTTATGTATGCAACTTGAATCATCTAAATTATTAAAAGGGTTTTTAGTAATTAAACCCCCCAACTAAAGATGAATCGTAAAATAGAACCCCAACTAAAAATCCTACGAAATAAACCTTCAACTTTAGTTCCGTTAACGTATGTTACCCTCCATCAAAAATTCCGTCACGGATGTTGACATATGTTAACGGTTTATAAGTTGAGGGTTTATAATTCTAAAAACCTAGTTGAGGAATTTCTTACGATTTAAAAATAGTTTAGGGTTTTTATCACTAAAACACATTAGATTTTTTAAAAGTTTTATTATCATTTATGCATTGTTTAAAATTGATCTATAAGCCTTTAAAATGAATTTATAAATGTTTATATATTATTTTATCAATTTTATAACCAATTTATAAAAATTCATAAATATTTAATATTTTACAAATGATTAATAAGGCTTAGTGTTGGTCCGAATATTGTATGGGTTGGAAGGTAAAAAATTTATGGGCCTATAAATTAATAAAATTCATAGAACACATAGGAATAAAAAATTAAGGGTGTTTTGCAAAAGTGACTCAAAATTTCAACTCAAATGCAAAACTAACCCACCATTTTTTTGGAACTTTTATTTGCCTTATTCACCCTAAATTTCCGAGTTATTCACAAAAATGCCATTGCTTTTTTTTTTAAAAATAAGTCTTTTACTCTATCATCCTTATCTTCACCAAATATTTACAATATTGCAATTGCCATCAATCCCCCAACTACCATGAACAACCAATTTGAAGGTCTTAATGACAAAAAAATGAATTATTCTCTTACTATCTCATTTGTTGTGCATTCAAACCACATGTCTTTCACTTTTCTTAAAAAATCATTCAAAAAACCCAAGATTTTTATTCCAAACTTTGTAATGTTCATAGAGTAACGGATTGGTATCTTGAGTATTGAAGTTCTGTGTGCTTGGAGAAGCCTAAGCAAGTCATCTGGTGGTCCAATGTATGAAATCGATATTGTTTTTTAAATCTGTCCGCGAAGAAGACTTCTAGAGAAGTCTTCTGGTCAATGCATAGGTTAGTTTTGCAATTGACATTTTGTGTGTTTTGACTAGAAGACTTCCCCAGCAGTCTTCTAACTTTCCTTTGATTACAAAAAAAAACAAGCAAAACCGAGAAGACTTCCCTAGCAGTCTTCTCGGATAAACATGTTGGTTTTGCAATTGACCGAAATTTGGCAGAAGACTTCTAGGGAAGTCTTCTTTGTTATAACATGAAGTCTTCTCAGCGTCGCCAGAAGTCTGCCTGAGTTACTTTTGCAATTGAGAATTAATAGCAAAACATTAAATATTAATGAGAAGACTTCTCTAGAAGTCTTCCAGCGGAAGACTTCTCTAGACGTCTTCTCAAGTTTTATTCCGGGTTTCTGGTCAAACATTTGGTAACGAGAGAAGACTTCTTAAGAGGTCTTCCTTCGGAAGACTTCTAGAGAAGTCTTCTCAATAATATTTAATGTTTTGCTATTAATTCTCAATTGCAAAAGTAACCGAGGCAGACTTCTGGCGACGCTGAGAAGACTTCATGTTATAAAGAAGAAGACTCTAGAGAAGTCTTCTACAGAAGTCAAATTTCTGACAACGATCAGTCAATTGCAAAACCAACCTGTTTATCCGAGAAGACTTCTAGGGAAGTCTTCTCTGGGAATTTCGAGAATTTTTCAAAATCAAAAGTAAGCCAATATTTACAAAGGAAGACTTCTCGATATGTCTTCTACATAGTAGACTTCTAGAGAAATATTCATTCGTAAATTTACAATTGCAAAAGTGACCTAAACGGAAGACTTCTTTAGAAGTCTTCTCTGTGGATGACTTCTTTAGAAGTTTTCTTCAGGGTAGACTTCTTAAGAAGTCTTCTACGTCAATCTTTATTAAACTTCAATTTCCTCAAAACTCAAAACGAATTTTTAATATTTTCTTGTTAATTAATGTGTATTGGGGCTCCTGAGTGAAATTCATAACTAAAATGATGATAATTATAAGGTTACAAAGTTTATGTTTATTAATGTTCTTAGCTAAACGTAGAAGACTTCTTAAGAAGTCTTTCGTGAGAAGACTTACGGAAGACTTAAGAAGTCTTCTCAGTTTTTTTTTTAATATGATGTTGTGCGTTTACTAATGTGTTTTAATTTGATTTTTTCAGATGATGCTTCAGTTACCTGTTGTTTACGGAGAATGGTTGATGGAAGATAATTCTTGGAATTTTGTGGTTGATAATGTCAAAGGAGCGAGAATGTTCTTTTTGAGTGATGGTTCTACATATGATGAACTTGTTGAAATGGTTGTAGAAAATTTTAACCTGGATAAGAACGCTGAGGTTGTGGATTTAACTTACTTGTTACCAGACGCAGTAATGCAACAAATAGCTCATGATACTCCTCCTATTCATGTTACAAGTGATAGATAAGTTCAGAACTTGATCAAGATAAGTAAAACACATGTTGTACGTCTTTGTGTATCAAGCCGAGGCAGGATGCGGAATGTCAATGATGCCAACGCTGAAGGAAACCTAGCTGTTGAAGGAGAAGAAGAAAATGGAGGGGAAGAAGAAAATGAAGTGGAAGATGATGATAATTTGCCTCAAAATATAAATGATGAGGAGGAGAAGTATGTTGCTGAAGTGGATGATGAGTTTGGAGATTACAGTGAGTATGGAAGAGTTAAGGATGAGGAAGAGGAAGAGGAAGAGGAAGAGGAAGAAGATATATGTTATGAGAATTTCAAAGAGACATATGCTAATGAAGGAGAAAGCTCGAATGGGATAGTTGACACCAATATCTATGTCAGCCAGAGTTTTATCACTAAAGCGGCATTGGTTTCAGAGTTGCGATTGACAACGGTGAAGCATAAATTCTCCTTCAAAATATACAAGACCACTAAAACACTACTTGTAGCAAAATGTCGTGTTCCTGGGTGCACATGGAAGCTTAGAGCGAGTGTGAAACATGGAACAAACACGTTTTGGGTAACAAAGTATGTGAAGACTCATACATGTTATGTGTCTGAACGACAGGCTCACCGGAAACATTTTACTGCGAAGTATGTTGGTCAGCTTTTCATAGATCGCGTTGGAATCATTGATGGGTAAAATCCGAAGCATATCCAAGATGCAATGAGGAACATGTTTGGCATGACTCTAGATTACACCACTTCATACAGAGCATTGTTACATGCTCAAAAATTGGTAAGAGGATCAGCAGAAGAAAGGTATGAGAGGCTGCCTTCATATTTGGAACAAATCACGTTAGCAAATCCGGGTTCTAAGACTAGTATAGAACTTGATGCTGAGAATAGATTTAAGTATCTATTTATATCATTTGGAGCTTCTATTGCTGGTTTTCAGTATCAAAGAAGGGTCATCGTGGTGGATGGGACTCACCTAAGTGGGAAGTATGAAGGTGTTATGTTAGTTGCAGCTGCACAATATGGTAATTTTCAGATATTTCCATTAGCTTTTGGAATCGTAGATATAGAAGATGATGATGCTTGGGAATGGTTTTTCACACAACTGAGGAGTTGTGTATATGATCAGCATGCTTTGATGATAGTCTCCGACCGGCATAGAGCCATTAAAGCGCGTGTGAAAAGGTGTTCCCTTGGGCAACCCGAGGAATATGTTATTATCACCTACAACAGAACATTGTCCAAAAGTATAAAGGGAAGCATCTATTGTACTTGGTTAAAGGTGCTGCTTATGCTCATACACTCTTCGACTTTAACCGCTACATGGAGGAGATCCGGAATGCTAACCCGACACTGGCAACATATTTGGAGGAAGCAGACGTGAGACTATGGTCACGGGTTCATTGTCATGGAGAAAGGTACAATATAAAAACGAGCAACATAGCTGAATCTATTAACTCCGCTCTCAAGAGAGCAAGAGGATTTCCCATAGTGTTTCTTTTGGAGTTTATAAGGGAAAAGTTGGGAAGGTGGTATTGGAAAAGGCGAGAAAATGCTCTGAATCTCACAACTGAACATAGTCGGGGAGTTGAATATTTATTGGCGATTCGTGAGGAGTTAGCGGATAAGATGACTGTCCAACCAATTGATAGAAGTCGATTCTTTGTGTCAGGTGGCAAACGTGACTGTGTTGTCGATTTGGAACATAGTAAGTGTGAATGTGGTGTCTATGGAATCGAGAAAATACCTTGCTCGCATGCTATAGCAGCTGGAACCTTTGCTAATCGGCATATTGCAACACTTGTGTGCCCCCTATACTCGAAGGAATATTTGTATGCAGAATACTCATAGAATATATATCCTTGTGGTGGAGAAGTTGAGTCTCGAACTTGTTTTCCTCCATATGTAAAGCGTGGTCCAGGGTGACAAAAGAAATCAAGATGGCAATCTTGGTTGGAGCTATCTAGGATGAGATGACACAAACCGCGAAAGCTACACAAGGATTATAGCTGCTCAAACTGCAGACAACCTGGTCATACACGTCCAAATTGTCCAAATAGTGAGAACTAATCCTCTGTAAGTCTTCTTGAAGTCGTCTGTAAATCATCTGTAAGTCTTTGGTAAGTCGTCTAGATGTCTTCTGTAAGTCTTCCGGAGGGTATCTTCTGTAAGTCTTCTTGAAGTCGTCTGTAAGTCGTCTATAAGTCTTCAGTAAGTCGTCTGGATGTCTTCTGTAAGTCTTCCGGAGGGTATCTTCTGTAAGTCTTCTTGAAGTCGTCTGTAAGTCATCTGTAAGTCTTCGGTAAGTCGTCTGGATGTCTTCTTTAAGTCTTCCGGAGGGTATTTTCTTAAAGTCTTCTTGAAGTCGTCTGTAAGTCGCCTGTAAGTCTTCGGTAAGTCGTCTGGATGTCTTCTATAAGTCTTCCGGAGGGTATCTTCTTAAAGTCTTCTTGAAGTCGTCTGTAATTCGTCTGTAAGTCGTCTGGATGTCTTATGTCTTATAAACTTATGTTCTTATGAACTTATGTCTTATGAACCTATCTTATGTCTTATGAACTTATCTTATGTCTTATGTACTGTGTTTGAATAGGTTCCTTCATTAGAATTAGAATTATGTACAAAATATTAGTTCAAGGTTATAAAAGATTAGTTCAAGGTTACAAAAGATTAGAATTAGAATTATGTACAAAATATTAGTTCAATCATACATATCCAAGCCCTCAATATTGGTTTCTCCATTGTTGCCAGGGGTCTCATTAAATATGTCAGTAGCCATCTTCTCCCTAATGCTCTTGACGTTCTTATCAGATAAGCCAGGAGGAAATGATTTCATTCCAAGAGCATGACACTCAATGTATTTCAAGGTGAACACACCACAATCACCAGCACGACATTGAGGTACTCCGTCAGACACTCTCGCATATGTGAATGGCTCTAGTGTGTATTTCACACGCTCTTCGACGGAGGCAGCACATTCCACAAGCAGATAAGGTAGCATCTTGGCAAAAGGCTCCATTAAATCGGCGAGTTGAGCAGGTCTAATATGGTTTATAATGCTGTCCCAGATGGTGATGTGCCTGTTTGGAATGGACACCCAAATAGCAATCTAGTGATCATTCTTGAAGTTCACTGGCGCATAAATGTCATCCACATCCGATCCCCAAACCTTCTTTGTTTGGCAAAATCTGGGTAGTATACCAGCATAAAAATCCCAACTCCCTGCAGGGAGCATCCTTCCTAACCCGTTTGCATCGGGCTCTGATCTCTTAAACTCTGGGTACTTGAACGTCCACATTCTGCTAAACATGTGATCAAGAATGAAAAGCCTCTCGCTCCTAAAGTGCTCTGGATGCCTCTGAAACCGCTGCCTCAGTAAATTGATATAACCATCCATATGCTGCATTGAAAACATAACAAGGCATAAGACTTCAAGAAGACATAACAAGTCAGAAGACTTCCTCCGGAAGACTTCCGTAAGAATTACAGAAGACTTCCGGAAGACTTACAGAAGACTTCCAGAAGACTTCCCGAAGACTTCCAGAAGACTTCTTCCGGAAGACTTCCAGAAGACTTCCAGAAGACTTCCACAAGTAAACCTTAAAAATCTTACCGAGTCGTGGAGCCATTTTAGGGGTGTTCGGATGGTGGAATACCACAGACTTGGCCCCGGTGGTCTTTGATCAAAAGCTATTCTATGACTCCTGAAAACAGCAAAACTAGATCAACAAACAACAACAACCAACTTAATGTTCTGTGGGAGATTAGTACTTACGGATCTTATTCTATAAGCAACTTATTCTTATTCTTATCAAGGGGAGCAAACGGATCATAGCCAAGACCAGCCTTCTTGTTCGGCACGATCACTTTGGCTGTGATGTTGCCCTGATAAGAAGACTGCTGTGATGCAGCAAGCTTCCTCTCTCGTTCACTCTTTCCCCTGAGGAATGCCATGGTAGCATCTTTCTTTATCCGGCGTCTCTCCTCCGCCCTATCCAAGTCTGATTTAGTTAGCTCAGTTTTGTTCATAATGACAACACTTGGATCTTCCATCTCCGGAAGCCGAGGTGCATTGATGCTACTCATTTGTTTTTGGTCAGTGTCTTTGTTGACACTTCTTGATTTCTTCTCATTCACACTCTCACTCTGCAAATTCGAGTTCAAGCCAAAGGTTCCAATCAACAAATGAAACAAATGTACCAATCAACAAATGAAACAAATGTACCAATCAACAAATGAAACAAATGTACCATCCAATCAACAAATGTACCAATCAACAAATGAAACAAATTTGAGTTCACTTCTTATTCTTAGTATTCCTCTTCTTTTTGATTTTGGGAGAGGTTTCAATACTAACCCCTAGTTCGTGCGCAATATTATCGGTTCTGAAACTGTGAGTTGAAGTTCATTGTGGTTGATTCCCACCTTCTTCTCCACAACTTCAATCCTATCGGCAAGAAGTTTGATCTCCTTTAGGCACTGCCCAAACCCATCAGTCATAACTTTCGTCAAGTTCTTGAAACTTTGTTCAAGATCTTCTTTCTTAAGCCCACTCCACGAAACAGAAGGAGCCTCAGTACGAGCTTCAGAAAGAGCAGGAGCCTCAGTACAATCCTCAGAAGGAGCCTCAGTACGAGACTCAGTACGAAGTTTCTTCCAGGGTCTTCTTTCTTCCTTGAAAGGAAGCTCAAGAGATTCCTCCTTGACAATGATGACATTTGGATTGGTCCACGGCTTAGTACCAATGTCTGGCCAGCACTCTTTGCCCCACTTCATCTTGCGTTCACCACCACAGATGAGATTCACGAGGTTCTCAACTGCCTCATCGGTGTTATCATTGTCCCACTGCTGGAACAATTCAGCAAGCTCCTTCACCACTAGGTTCACCACACGAGTCTGTAGGAAGTAATGAATATCAATTTAGATAATGAGACAATAATCACTACCATATCAAGTTAGATACTGAGACATACCTGTGTGCAGATACCCTTGACAAATTTTCATCCTTTATGCCCCTTATAAGCCAGCAGAGGAGGACTAGGTTTGTTTTGTATGGGCTTTCCATACTCCGCAGCAAAGTCTGGCAGAGCGAAGTAGATCCAGACTTGGAGTACTTGAATAAACCCATCAATGGTGTAAGATTTTGTCAAATCCTTAGCCTTCACAGAGTCCATAAGAATCTTAAACGCCAATCTCCCCCATGGGTAGGCCTCAAACTCTTCAAGATTCATCACTAGCCTGGCAGGACTAGCCCGTGTAGCGGATGTGGACTTTCGTCCTTCAATGAATCTTGTGTAGATGGCTAGGTATCCCAGCCTCATGCGGTCATCCTGAGACCACTGTTCACATCTCCCACACGCCGCCACTATTTGTTGGGAGCTTGGACCAGAGTCGATATCAACACCCATCAACTCCCATAACCGATACAAATCCTCTGTTAGCCCTACATGAGGATTATCCACATGCTCAACATAGTCGCAGTTAAGACCGGTGAGATGTTCGAACTCAATAAGTGAAAACCTCAACGGCTCTAAACCAATGAGACTCCACAGCTCGTACTTCTTCTTGACATCAAGCTGAAAACAGAGCATATAGTGAACCAGCCTAGACGCCCAACCAAAGTCCAACTCCCAGAACTTTATGAAGACTCCCAACCTAGAGTTCTTCAGCTCCTCCCATTCATCAGCATGGAGAGCATCCTTTACGGCAGGAAGTAATCTGGGGTCATCAGTATGATATCCAATGCTCTTCATTGAAATCGGCTCTTCCCCTAGGGTGAACAACCTCTTCGGGCGTACTGGTAATTCCATTGTATAGCCTGCAAACAATGATAAAACAACATCTCAAACATAAAACAAATACACCAAGAGTTCTATACTAACATACAGACTGTGAAGACTTTGGAAGACTTCGGAAGACTTCGGAAGACTTCGGAAGACTTTCGGAAGACTTCAGAAGACTTTCGGAAGACTTCGGAAGACTTCGGAAGACTTCGGAAGACTTCGGAAGACTTACCAAAGACTTACGGAAGACTTCATGGAAGTCATCCGGAAGACTTCATGGAAGACTTACGGAAGACTTCATGGAAGACTTCATGGAAGACTTACGGAATCGGAAGGCTTCCATTAAGTCTTCCGGATGACTTCCATGAAGTCTTCCGGATGACTTCCATGAAGTCTTCCGGATGACTTCCATGAAGTCTTCCGGATGACTACCATGAACACTTACGAATGACTTCCATGAAAACTTACGGGTGATTTCCATGAAAATTTACGGCAGACTTCCGGGAGACTTACGGACAAATGGGTCAACTTGAGGTCGGAAAGGAAAGAAATAGAGGAAGAAGTCAAGGGGAGAAACGAACGAACGGTTTCAGATCTGAAATAAAAAGGAGCCGGTAGTCGGAAGAGATTCGTCGGAAATCGTCACAGTAATCGTCTTAGAAGAGGAGACTAGGGTTTTCACCAACTTTGTTTTTCTGAAACACCGAAAAGTGAAAAAAAAACAGTTAAAAACTACTATTTACATGTACGGTAAATTATTAGGTTAGGTTAAGTATATTTTGGTTTTTTCCGGTTAATTTCAAATTTAAGGTAAATTAAGTTCGAGTTTGGTTTGGAAGACTTCTTGAGAAGTCTTCTCGGAGTCTTCGGTGAAGTCTTCCTTGAAGTCTTCTACTGCATTATATGTTAGAAGACATCCCGGAAAGTCTTCTGGAAGTCTTTCGAAACCCTAAATCAATTAACTAACCAAAAAACACTTCCTTAAACATAAAATAAACTTAGAAAGTGTTTAAAATCATCTTATTAGAGGATCACTAACACATATTCGTCAAATTCAAAAAAAAAAAGTTAAGAAGCTAGATTTCAAAATCTACGCCTAAAACTACCTACAATACTATCACATATGTTACTAAACTCTAAACCAATGAATACCATAACTCATTCTACATTAATTCATCTAGGTTGAAAACAATTCAATTTTAGTTGATATAAATTTACATTATCTACAAATGTTTGTGGTTACATGATTTCTATTTTTCCTCTATATAAATATTTTTTATGAATTTTATAAATTATTTTTAGGATTTATTGTTTGAGAAGACTTCCTGACTTCTAGAGAATACGTACATGGAAGTCTTCTCAGAGAAGACTTTCGGAAGACTACTGGACGACTTCACGGAAGACGTCCGGAAGACTTCCAGAAGACTTCGCCATTAGGCGGGAATTTGAATTTTCATTGAAATTCAAGCGGTAAAATTGTAGAGTCTTCCGTGAAGTCTTCCTTGAAGTCTTCTACTGTATTATATGTTAGAAGACATTTCGGGAAGTCTTCTGGAAGTCTTCCAAAATACTAAATCAATTAACTAACCAAAAACACTTCTTTAAACATAAAATAAACTTAGAAAGTGTTTAAAATCATCTTATTAGAGGATCACTAACACATATTCGTCAAATTCAAAAAAAAAATTAAGAAGATAGATTTCAAAACCTACGCCTAAAACTACCTACAATACTATCAAATATGTTACTAAACCCTAAACCAATGAATACCATGACTCATTCTACATTAATCCATCTAGGTTGAAAACAATTCAATTTTAGTTGATATAAATTTACATTATTTACAAATGTTTGTGGTTACATGATTTCTATTTTTCCTCTATATAAATATTTTTTATGATTTTTATAAATTATTTTTAGGATTTATTGTTTGAGAAGACTTCTAGAGAAGTCTTGCGGAGAATACGTACATGATAGTCTTCTCAGAGAAGACTTTCGGCAGACTACTGGACGACTCACGGAAGACGTACGGAAGACTTCTTAAAGAAGACTTCTAGAGAAGTCTTCTGGAGGAGACTTACACGGAAGTCTTCTCGCAGAAGACTTCTTCTCACAGAGGACTTCTTAAGAAGTCTTCTCACGCGAAAAGGTTATTTTGGTAAAATTGAATACAGTTTTTTTGTTTGCTCACAAAGAGTTTATTGTATTTTCACTAGCCTATTGGGTTCCTTCTCAGATTTAACACACACCTCTAGTCTATCTTCTGACCACTAATACCACCATACACACACCTCTAGTCTATCTCCTCACCACTAACACCGCCATCTTTCGCCACTGATCCAAGTACTCAAATAAATTTACCACCAAGTCAGTCTCACGATTGCCATTTCAATACAACTCCATTACCACCTTGATATTGAAGGGGCATATAGAAACATACATAATATCTTAGATATTATTAGCAAATGTTGTAGATTTATTATATAAGTTATATACATATATTTGTTTCTATCTAGATTAGAAGTATCTCTAGTATAAATGTGTATGTAGTCCTAACTATTATTCTTATGAGAGTCAATATACCATTTTTCTAACCTTCTATTCTCATTATTTTCTATAACTAGTTGGTTGGATTCAATCCAAATACCCCGAGAAATGAAAAACATAAATTTATAATTTATTTTGTCAACCTTTGTAATATTAAAAAAACAACAAAAGCTAAATCTGATACAAATGAAATAAAAATCCCACATTTCAACTCGCCCAAACCCAATTCTATGTAAAGTAAGAACGGAAAGTCGCAAGCATCAGTCCATCCAGGTGTTTGCTATTAGGCGAATGTAAGTTCCACGTGTCACACAAGGACCTGTAGTTGATTCTTCACCAGAAAAGTCGCCCACTCCACCGGCAACGTAGTTTCCAAGCTTAGAAAATCAATGAAGCTGATTTCATTGCTTGCTTCACTCAGTTGCCTCTGCCTTCAAAAACCTTCCTAATTCATACCAGAACTGAAATCACCAAGAAGCTTTGGCCGATTCAAAATCAATCATTGTTGAAACGCTTGTACTCTATAATTAACTTAGGTTAAGTAAAATGATCCGACCTTACGTTATCAGATGATATGTAGCCAAGGTTTGTATCATTATAGCAGGGCTGCCTAGTTTGGGGACTCAAACTTTAGGCAAGTTTCAAAAATAAATTATGTAAAATGATTAATAAGGGTAATTTGTTTGAATATTTTTTGATACTATATTCAATTTGGTTAGTGTTGGGGATAATTAATTCAAGAGCAAGAATCTCCTTGTTAGAGTAGGACGCCAATCTCCAGCCTCAAAATTTTGACCTTAGGGTTCTAGCCTCCGAGTTCCAGCCTCCAGGTTATGGCTTTTGGTCAACTGATTTCTCCTTCCTATGTCATGCCTTAATATTTCCACTACTACTCCACAAAAATTTAATATTGTACTCATTAATTTTATTTTCACCATTTTTGGTAACCTAAAGCATGACATAAATGTGTAAACATAATTGTTGCTACTTCTTTTATAAGGCCTTCATTTCCTCCTTTTGTAAGAAAGAAATCGTCCAAACATTCAATTTATTATTAATCCTTTCATTAAGAAAGAAACCCAAAATATTTAGGTCTTTCGATCCATCTAAACTTTCTAGAATGCCAAAAGATTTTAATATTTTTAATTAGTAAAACAATTGTGGCGACTGGTAAAAAAATCAAGAGAAAATAGCTTTTATGAGCCAAAAAAATTATGAAGTTGTCCCATTAATATAATTATTCTCCTAATTGTTTCATTAGTATAATATTTTCAAAAATCACAATACTAACCTTAGAAAATAAAATTACTTAGGAAACACGAGATTAGTAATAATGGAGGTTAGTGACAAAGTACAGTCCTTTCTGGTCCGAGAGATTTGAGTTCACCTCTGCTGTGAAGCTAAACTCTGAAGCGACGTGTATCAACGTGTTGCCCTTTAGAGACCACGAAGGTTTAAGCAAGTACTTCGCTGTTGGGGACTCAAGTGGGAACCTTTACGTGTTCTTGAGAAACGAGAACGTTTTGGTCGAGTTTTTCACCACCTGTGATTCACCAGTCACTGCGATGGTTTCTTACATGTTTGTGTATAAGAATGAGAGCTTCGTGGTGACGGGGCATCAAAGTGGAGCCGTCTTGTTGCATAGACTCAGAGAGGGCTCTGGGGAGGATTTAACTTCTGCTGTGATGGAGAATGTTGGTAAGTTTGATGGCAGGGAAGATAGTTTAGAAGTGACTTTATTGGAAGTGCATCATGTGGGTCGTGTTAGGTATATATTGGCGGTTAAGATCTTACCGGAAATCTCACGGTTTGGTAATAACAAAACTTTAGACAACGAAATTTAAAGGGCTTTTTTTAAGGTTTTGCCATTTTTTACTTTTTTGTTCAAAAATCGGATTTAAATATAAGGAAACATAATATTTTCATAATTACTACTTCCTTAATTTTCGCTACTGTTCATACTTATCCGTAGAATCTGAATTCTAATATAGGTAGAATAGAGTTAAATGTTTGAAACTAAGTTCTACGACTAAGTATATTATTGGTAGACTGCAGATTGTTAATTCTGCATACTTTAGAATGGTAGGTAAAACGCATATTGAGGATTCAAAATTTATTTGGATTACTTTATTTTAGTAGATTACGTTTTCTAAAACATATGACACATAAAAAACGAAGATTTTGAATTCTACTGTGTAGAACACGACATCTGCTATCCGTAGAACGTAAATTTAATTTTTTAATTTAACAACTTTTTCAACCCTAAAAAATACCAATACATTGGTATAAGTATTTCTTCAATATTTTTTTTTTTTTTGGTTTGCAAAATAATTTATTTTGATTTATTTCAAAAAATAAAAAGGGTATTAAAGGCAAAAAGGGTACAAATTTGTTTTTATGCTAATGGGACAACCTTATGATTTTTTTGGCTCAAAAAAAAAATTTCCCCAAAAATCAAAATCTTTATTAACATAGGTTTTTCAAGGGAGATATTATTGAACATATTATTTTTGTCAAATAAAATCATACTCGTCATCATATGACTAAGGAAATATGATTTTAGCTCATTCTCTGGTTAACAAAATCTAATCAAAAGAGTGGGTACAAGGAACTTTGTCACAATATAGAATAATCTTTGGATCTCCGCTCCTCGGCCGAGGTTAACACTACCAAAACAACAAACATATTTATGAATTCCTTACTCATTGTGGATCACCTTATTTATCTGGTGGATCTTACTTGAAATATAGATTTTCTTAAGCCATATATTCACTCGGATGATGTAAAAGTTATCTAAAGTATGGCGATCACTCGTACCTCTACACCATATACATATGGATGGCACTATACAATATCAGGGAGGTATACAATGAACATAGGTTACATACAGAAAAAATATACGCAGACGTGAGAAAATGTCAAGAGTTTTATGGACCAATACTAATGCAGTTTTGGCTTTCACTTGGAAGCTTCAGTGCCCTGCAAAGGTGAAATATTTTCTTTGGCAAAAACTATCAGGATGCTTACCTGTTACCAAGAATTTAAGATCAAGGGGAATTAAGTGTGATATACATGCAATATATGGGGAACGTAGGAGGAATAAATAAACTATGTCCTATGTGAATGTCAACCAGTCATTTAAATATTGGTTTTAACAAATATTCCTTTTTACCTAGGGTGTTTCCAATATCCTCAATTTTTTTATAACATAGTTTATCTATTCTAAAAAATTTCAAGGGATTACTTTTCAATTATTTTTCCATTGATTTTGTTTTATATTTGTAAAAGTCAAAATGATAAGATTTATAAGCACAAAAATGAAAACATACAAGAGATTTTGAATATAATAAAAATATATGGTGCACTGTGGGTCGAAGCACAACTAAATGATTTAAAAAATCTAAAGAATAAGTATCTTTCACAAACATGCCAACAAAAGGGAGATGTACGATGGTGCTATGTAGATGGATTGTGGACTAAACAAGAACAGTTTTTGGGACAAGGATGGTTTTCCAAAACACAAGATGATGAGGGCAATGAATATCTGATGAAGCATATGCCATTTGCATGCAAAATGCAAAGCTTTGATTTAAGTTATGTAATGCATGAAGACCCTATAGTTTTTGGAATTAGTTTTTTTATAGAGAATTGTTCTCAATTAGTGAAGATGATGTCTACATGAATACTTCAACACTTTCTGCAATATTGTAGTTTAAGTATTGCAAAGATTCTCCAACACGTTATGCAATACTTACCATCAAATTTGTTATATAGTCTCAGATTGGCGCCATAAGTAAATCTGATTATATAATACTGAGATAGTGTTGTTTAAGTCCAGGGGAGGTTTACTTATATTGCATTTTATTTTGATTTTGATTTTTATGTGTTTTATTATGTTTGTATAGAGTCACGAAGGAGATTATGATCATTTTCAATTTTTACTTATTAATTAACCACTTTATAGCACCATTCTTAGATTTACTGACTGCAAAGTATACTAGAGATACCAAAGTTGATCGATCACCTGTCAGTCATATCCACACTTGCTGAGAATGTTTGAAGGAACAAAAGCTAACCTCCAACCTAATTGATCTTTTTTTTCTTGCTTTGGGGCTTGGTATACACTGGATTGGATTCCTCCAGCAAGTCTGGAAGGTAAAGTCTGTGTGTTTTTGGTTCCCCTCTCTCTCCCCTTAAGAGTAAAACGAATTTGAAGAAGATTTGTGATACACTAAAACTTGCATCTTTCCTACTGCAAGCTAACAATAGAGATGTAGAATTTGAGATTCAATTCTAGAGGACCAGTGTACACTTTATTTCTATGGGATCAGTATCATGCTAAAACAATCAATGAAATTTAACTAGAAGAGAATGTAAAAAGCAAGTAGCAGATTGATTTAAAAGTTTTCAGATGATTAAGAATGGTAGCCTAGGGTTATTTATCGGGTGTCAAATGATGTGTGCCAAACGATTATTCAACTTCTATGAAGCCCTAGTCTAGAACTCGGACCACACATACTAGTTCAACCCAGTCTTGTGGTGTTTCGCCTTTTATCAATCGATCTCAGCACCTAAATTCTCATTTGGACCGAGATGCGATGAAAAACATTATAGATCAAGTCCGATTAGTTCATAGAACACCCTAATATCGACTTTTGATGATTAGAGATGCAATGCTCATTCAAGTTATATATAGCAACCTATAATACTTTTGATGAATAGACTAAACCTAGATTCATACACTAAGTGATCAGTTTAGCATAAGCATTAAGTGCAACAATGAATGAAGATTATCGAATGGTATATGTATCTATGTTTATCTCACATATCTAACACCCTAGACTTTGCAAGACGACTACTCAGCCATGGAAGAGAGAGAGCGAGAGAAAGAGAGAGATCCTTCTCCCTTTACAAGGTAGAAAATTGCCAAAATCAAAAGCTCTAAGGTCTTGTTTCTATGTAAAAACTAGCATAGAAAATAAGGGGAAAGAGAAAAAGAAGATATATGGAGGCCACTAGCGGTTGGGATAAAAATATAGCGAAACTAGGAAAAATCCCAAAAAAATATCTTGGTTTCCTTATATATCTGGAACATGCAGTCGGTTGCTCCGCTCACTCGGGAACACTCGTCAGGTTGCTCCCGTTTGGTTTTGCATAGAAAACACCAATTCTTGCTCGTTTTCCTCCTACATCTCTCAAAAGGCCTTCATGCCTACTCCAGACCTGAATTAACTCAAAATAGAATAGAAAGACTCGATAAAGACCTGAAAAATATTAGAAAACATATGTACATTGTGTCAAAAACACCATATATCAATTCCCCCAGACTTAGATCATAGTTTGGCCTTAAACAATGTCAAGTATCAAGAACAGGGAGAAAGGTTTTAATGTGTGGAAACTCTCCTATTCTCCGTGACCATACTTTAACCACAAACCTCTAAACCATACAAGAAGTAAAACTAGGACAACACACCCTTACTGAATCTCCACTGACTGCTTTCCAAACTGGCTCCATACTCTATATCTCAATCCTGCGAAAGTCATACCTTCCAGGCAAAATTCCTTAAATTCAATTAAGAGTGACATGAGCTTCTCATCACATGCATTATTCAGGGTAAACGATGCTAGGCGTGAAACATGCCATTTAAGTGTTTTGGTGGAGCTAATAAGTGTTTAGGGGTTACCATTGCTTTGTAGAGGATCCATGATATCGCACAAAATTTCAAGAGAGGATAAATTCATTGATGTCCACATCCTCTACTCGTTTTTGCCTACTCTCTCTCTCTCGCTGGAACAATTGCTCCGCTTATCCGCCTTCTCTTTGTTCTTTCAACTCGGTACGCACTCTTTTGCTCGGCCTTCCAGTGGCTCATGTTTCTTTGAATTACCCCTTCTCTATCACCTTATTCTCATTTTTCTTGTTGAAGACTAAAATGAGACGATATGGTGATGTGACGAAGAAGGATGTAATACATTATGGTTCTGATTGCGCAAGCATTCAGGTTCTCCACCTACTCTAACGAGATACTAGCTCTGGAGCGGCTACTCTGCTTATTTGCTGGCTCCCCTTAACTGGTTTGATTTTCTGCAGCACTAACATGTAAGAAGTTGCATCTATCCTTTCCTCTCCGACCTTTTTTCACATATCTGCACATATGACACTGAAAAACAAATGCATGAAGGTGGAATAAAGGCTAAGGTGCAGGGTGAGAACTATCTAAAGATGAGCTAGCCGCTCAGGATAAGCAATATTGATAGAAAAGGATAAAAAGTCCTGAGTGTATTCTCGTTTACATGATCTACTGCCCATAACAAGAAGAATTGCAGTCAAGATTAAGTTCAAGTTAAATGGAGCTAAGTCTTTCTAGTGTAACCTCGACAAACCGAAAGCTTCTGGAAAACCAAATGAGACAATCTCAGGGTGTTTCAGGTCCAGATGTGTGTATTCGTCACTGCTAAGGTCACTGAATAAGATAACTAAAGCACAAGGTGATTAATGATCATCACAAAATAAAGTCCTAATTCCCACAAATTTTTCAATTGACTCGATCTTAAAAACTGACTCAAGAGAAAACAAAAGAAATAAACGAGTTAGTCAACGATGAAAAACCTCTCCCATACTTACTTCACACCATTCCTGGTGTGAAAATAAATTAAAGAGAAAGTGTAAACAAGAATATGATTTTTTTCCGTCAAGATACTTACCTGCGTGGAGTGGGTGCTCCAGAAAATTTTCGGTTCTTCATCGTCAGATCTCCACCCAGAGCAGCCACTCCCTTCAGAGGGATGGGTTCTTCGTTTCTGAAACCAAATTTTTTTTGAAGCATCTCGGGTTTTTCTGATTTTGACCTAAGACTCAATAACCTAAAACCAAATATAAGTAAAAAGCAAATCCTAATGATATTTACACTTACCAGTGGGTTGGCTTCCACTAAGCGGTTGGTTTAAATCACTAGATTGACTTTGTGATAGGGCTCAGTTGGGCTGAGCATTAGTGCTTGTTCCAAAACAAGTTCCACAGTCAGACATGTTTAGCTCAAAACTCTACTCAACAACCCTTTTACAGAAACTTCCCCTTTCTCTTTCAGCTCATATGTGAGAATAACTCTAACCTTAGAGAATGGTTTAGAGGTACCTTTGCACTTTACTCATACTCAATGGAGTTCTAATCACACATGCGAGGTATCAAAGTCATTGTAGGATCACCCTTGACCCTTTTATTCTTGACCTTTTCTTTTACCTTTGCATACCCTTTAAGTTTCTTAGTATCAGTGTGAGGATCCCCATCTAGGGCAGCCTTGATCTCACTCTTTTCACCAAGCTCCTTCTTAAGAACAACCTTCAGCTTCTCTCCATAAACCACTGAGATGCAGGAGGCGTGTAGTGTGGAAAAACTGGTGGGGAAAACTTTATAGAAAACATTCTTGTTGATGTTGGAGAAAGAGATTTTTTTATTAGGCATATCGATGATTGCTCCCACTGTAACCATAAATGATCTTCCAAGGATCAAAAACATTTCAGAATCCTTGCTCATCTCAACAATTTGAAATTCAGTATGCAAAAACAGTCCCCAACTTAGACAAGAAGGTTTCGAATGGTGCCATAAGAGACTGATGTGGAAGAATTTGAAAAAGTTAGAGTGACTTGAGAAGGCTCAACATTCACAGTGCCCAGCTTGTCTACAATCATCTTTGAGACAATATTCAAACTAGACCCATAATCACAAAACGCTTCCTTGAATTCAACTCTAGCGATGCAACACGGAAAAGTAAACTTTCCAGGGTCATCAACCTTAGGCAATACCTTAAGTGATGGTGTCAATGCTTCAGTAAAGAGTGTCTTAATTTTCTCTTGAGTCTCTCTACAATTTTTGAAGAAAATATGCAATGGCCAAATCTCCCAAGCATGTTCAAATGAAATCCTTTTAGGAAGGCTTCTCACCATCTTCCTAAATCCAGCCAGCTGCTTAGAACTAATGGGATCCATTAGATGCCTAGGTGGAAATGGATAGGGAACCTTAGGAACATAGAATCGAACTGGTGGAGTCTCATCAAATTCGCTAGGAGCAGTCGCTTCAGAGCTAGCAGGGTACTCTGTTCTCTCGTATGCGACTAAATCGGTATCAACAAATAGTTTCTCTATTGCATTACAATGCTCAACCCTAGGATTTTTATCAGTTTTTCCAGGGAGCGTCCCTTGCTGCCTTTTGACACTCTCAGCTGTTTGAGCAAGCTGAATATCAATCCTACACATGTGGTTGCGCACAGTATCATATTTTGTATTGAGCTCAATGATCATGTTTTCCATCCTGGTGTTGAAGTCTGTGATAACCTGATTTAGTGCCTTAACTTGAATTTTCTGATGCTGGAGCAGCTGCTACATCATGTTGCTTAGGTTCTTCAGCTCATCTTGCAGAACGCTCGCGGTAGCTGGAGCAGCTTTTTGGTTGTTCTGCGGCTTCTGCTGGTACTGATTCTGATTCTAACCCTTGAACACATTATGTGCCTGACTGAAAGTAAAGGTTTTACCCTGGAATCCTTGCGGAAATTTCCTTTGGTATCCAGATCCTTGTGTAAGGGTGTTATAATCGGTGGTGTTTTGACTGTACCCCCTGTTCTGGTATGCCCTTGGTTGTTCACATAGCTAACCTCCTTCTGATCATCTGCTGGCGTTTTAGTATCTAGAGCAGCTTCTTGAGTGATCTGAATCTACGTAGTTGTCAATTCCTCCATGATGTAGACTTTCCCTTGGTTGTTCTGAAGCAGCTGATCAACCTTGGGTGTCAACTCATCTATCTTCTAAGCGTCAATACTGTATACTTTCTTGGAGCGGTCTCTCTCCTAATTCTTATTGGCTGAGCTAACTGCCATGTTCTTAATCAGTTCAAACGCTCCCTCAGTTGCTTGAGTCATGAAGTCTCCCTTTCTCGTAGAGTTTAGAGCACTACGGAATTCCCAATCAATTTCATCATAGAAAATGCCCAAGAGCTAATCATCATCAAATCCATTGTGAAGACATTCGCTTCAATATTCATTGAAACGCTCCCACGCATCGTAAAAAGGCTCATTAGTGAGCTGCCTGAAGGAGGAGATCTTGTTCCTTAATGCTGCAGTCTTCACCTTAGTGTAGAAGTTGCTCAGGAACACTGATCGAACATATTCCCACGAAGTAAAAGAACCGGTAGGGAGAGAATTTAACCAGCGTGCAGCCTTTCCATCAAGCGAAAATGGAAAGAGCATGCACTTGAATTCTGGTGGTACTCCATTTGTGCGAGTAAACATGCAGACTTGCTCAAATCTTTCAATATGTTCCATCGGGATCTCTGCCGGGAGACCACATAACACTTTCCTCTGCACCAGAGCGATCAAAGAAGGCTTGATCTCGAAGTCATTCCTCAGATAGGGTGAAGGAGTAATGGCAGCATGCGTAGTAGGGAAGTTAAGCGAAAGGTTTCTCTGCCTGATTGGAGCAGCTTGCTACTGCGCAGCCAGTATAACATCTTCCTGCTGGGCTTGGATGGTCTGCTGCATCTACTGCATTTGTTGTTGCATCTGTTGCATTGTAGCAGCGAGATCATCTGGACGGCCTTGATCACCAATGCTGGTGTTTTTTGGCCTTTGATGTTGTCAGTTGGTTCTTTCTAACCTTGCTGGTTCCTGATTACTAAGTGTAATTAATTCTCATTGTGCGTTTCTCCGAGTATCTCTACTGGTCATGCACCTGAAACATTAGCTGCAACAAATAACATAGAGCAAGTTAGAGGTCTTAGAATAAATATATACCCGAAAATAAAGATCAAAAGCTGATCCCCGTCGCAACGGCGCCAAAACTTGATACACTAAAATTTGTGTCTTTCCTACTGCAAGCTAAAAATATAGATGTAGTATTTGTGATTCAATTCAAGAAGATCAGTTTACACTTTATTTCTATGGGATCAATATCAAACTAAAACAATCGATGAAATTAAACTAGAAGATAATGTAAAAAGCAAGTAGTAGATTGGTTTAAAAAATTTCAGATGATTAAGAATGCTATCATAGGATTGTTTTATCGGGTGTCAAACGATGTGAGACAATCAATTATTCAAGTTCTATGAATCTCTAGTCCAGAAGTCGGAACACGCGAATTAGTATAACCCACTCTCGTGGTGTTTCGCCTTTTATCAATCGATGTCAGCACCTAAAATCTTGTTTGGACTGAGATGCGATGAAATTTTTTTATAGATCAAGTCTGATTAGTTCACAAAACACCCTTATACCTACTTTCGTTGATTAGGGATGCAATGCTCATTCAAGTTATGTCTAGCAACCTATAATACTTTTGATGAATAAATTAAACCTAGATTCATACACTTAGTGATCAATTTATCATAAGCATTAAGCACAACAATGAATGAAGACTATCAAATGGTATTCTTATCTATGTTTAGCCAGAGTCAAACACCCTAACACCCTAGACTTAGCAAGCCGAGTACTCAGCCATGAAACCAGAGAATAAATAGATAGAGACTAAATGAAACATGAAATACGACTGCAATAAAATAGAAATATGGTCATGAGGTTCTTCTCTAAGGAGAGAGAGAGATCATTCTTCCTTTACAAGGTAGAAAATAGCCAAAATCAAAATCTCTAAGGTCTTTTTTCTTTGTAAAAACTAGCGTAGAAAATAAAGAGAAAAAGAAGATATATGGAGGCTATTGGCAGTTGGGATAAAAATATAGGGAAACTAGGAAAATCCCGAAATAGTATATTGGTTTGCTTAAATATCGGGAAGAGGCAGTCGGTTACTCAGCTCATTCGAGAATACCCGTCAGGTTGCTCCCGATTGGTTTTACGCGGGAAACACCAATTATGGATCGTTTTCCTCCTATATCTCTCAAAATGCCTCCATGCCTATTACAAACCTGAATTAACTAAAAATGGACTAGAAAGACTCGATAAAGACTAGAAAGCACTTCAGATAACATATGTACAATGTGTCAAAAACACCATATATCGATTCTCCCAGACTTAGATCATTGTTTGTCCCTAAACAATGTCAAGTATCAAGAACAAGAAGAAAGTTTTGAAAGTGTTGAATTCTCCTATTTTCCGCAACCATACTTTAACCACAAATCTCTAAGCCATACAAGCAGTAAAACTAGGACAACACACCTTTATCGAGACCCCACTAGCTGCTGTTCAAACCGGCTCCATACTTTATATATCAATCCTGCAAAAGTCACACCTTCCAGATAAAACTCTTTACATTCAATTAAGAGTGGCATGAGCTTCTCATCATATGCATTATTTAGGTAGACGATGCTAGGCATGAAACAAACCATTTAAGTGTTTTGGCGCAGCTAATAAGTGTTTAGGGGTTACCATTGCTTTGTATAGGATGCATGATATCACACAAAATTGCAATTGAGGATAGATCCATTAATGTCCACAGCCTTTACTCATTTTACCTGCTTTCTCTCTCTGAAAACATTTCCCCGATTATCCGCCTGCTCTTTATTCTTTCAACTCGGTACCCACTCTTGTGCTTGGCCTAATAGTGGCTAATTTTTCTTTGAATTCTTCCCCTTCTCCATAAAATTATTCTCATTTTTTTTAATTGAAGACTGAATGAGAAGATATGGTGATGTGACGAAGAAGGAGGTAGTACATGATGGTTCTGATGTGCCATTGGTATTGTGCAACCATTCATGTTATCAACCTACTCTAATGAGATACTAGCTCTTGAGCAGCTGCTCCGTTTATCTGCCTGCTCCCCTTAACTGGTTTGTTTTTCTGCAGTAGTAATGAGTAAGAGCCTGCGTCGATTCTTTTCTCTCCGAACTTTTGGAACATATATGCAAATATGACATTGAAAAACAAATGCATGAAGGTGAAATAAAGGCTAAGGTGCAGGGTGGGAACTAGCTAAAGATGAGCTAGCCACTCAGGATCAGCAAGATGGATAGAAAAGGATAAGAAGTCCTTAGTGTATTCTCATTTCCTTGACCTGATGCCCATAATAAGAAGAATTGCAGTCAAGACTAGGTTCAAGTTACATGGAGATAAGTCTTTCCAGTGTAACCTCGAAAAACCGAAAGCTTTTGGAGAGTCAAATGCGATAATGTCAGGGTGTTCCAGGTCCAAATGTGTGTTTTTTGTCACTGGTAAGGTCACTGGATAAGATAACTAAAGCACGAGGTGGTTAATGATCATCACAAAATAAGGTCATAATCCCCACAAAGTTTTCAACTTACTCGATCTTAAAAACTGACTAAACTGACTCAATGGAAAACAAGAGAAATAAACGAGTTAGTCAACGATAAAAATCCTCCCCCAAACTTACTTCACACCATTCTTGGTGTGAAAATAAATTAGAGAGATGTTGTAAACAAGAATATGATTTTTTTCGTCGAGATACTTACCTACGTGGAGCAGCTGCTGCAGAAAATTCTAGGTTCTCATTTGTCAGATCTCTACCTAGAGCGGCTGCTCCCTTCAGAGGGATGGGTGCTCCATTTCTGAAACCCATAATTTTTTGAAGTATCTCGGTTTTTTTTTTATTTTTGACCTGAGACGCAATAAGCTAAAACTAAAAATAATTAAAAAGAAAATTCTAATGATATTTACACTTACCAGTGGGTTTTCCTCCCATCAAGCGCTTGGTTTAAGTCATCAATTTGACTTTATGATATGGCTCAGTCGGGTTGAGCATTAGTGCGTGTTCCAAAAATAAAACTCCACAATCAGACATCTTCATATTCAAAACTCTACTCAACAATCCTTTTACAGCAGCTTCCCCTTTCTCTTTCAGCTCATGTGTGAGAATAGCTCTAACCGTCAGTTCCTCCTGGTTGGTTTTGCGCGGGAAACACCAATTCTGGCTCGTTTTCTTCCTACATCTCTCAAAAGGCCTCCATGCCTACTTCCTACCTAAATTAACTCAAATTGGACTAGAAAGACTCGATAAAGACCTGAAAACATATGTACAATGTGTCAAAAATACCATATATCAATTTGGTGGCTACAACCATTTAATCTTGATGCATAGAATTTTAGAAAAGGATAAAGGTCAAAAAGAAGTGAACAAGATCTGGTGGTAGGCATGGGCGTTTTTACCTCAAGCTGAAGTATCTACCTAAACCCTTACCAAAAGAACCGAAATCGGATCCGAACCGTTATACAAAATATCCAAATGGGACTTATGAGCTTAATACTTTGGGGTTTGGTTATAACCCGAAATGAACCAAAATCCGAACGAGGATCCGAAGATACCCAGAATTAGTTAAATATATTAATATTTTTATAGAATTTAAGGTAATTTAGATATTTTATAGCATTCGAAATATTTTTATATTTTGTTTCATTTGTTATTTTGAATACTTTTTAGTTAGTTTAGATAGTTTAACTAATTTTTAATTAGATTTGTGAATAATTTATATATTTTGAAAATCATTTGTCAATATTTCAAATTATAAAGATATATTTTTTGGATGATTTCATACATTGGTTACAATCTGATCTGAACCAAACCCGGAAGAAACTAAACCGAACCCGACCCGATAATTAGTAAAACCCAAATGAAACTTATAAGCATAGTACCAAAAATCTGAATCAATTGAACTGAAACCGACCCCCCCCCCCCCCCCCGAACGCCCATGCCTATTTGGTTGCAAAAACCATTAGGGCTTGATTCACTGAAGCATGTCGAAAATATCTTAGTCGATTTTAAAAAAATGATACACTTCAAAAAATGGAGACATTGACTTAGAGAAGTGAGAAGAGAGAGAGGAAATTGCATGTGTGTTCAGATACTTGTTTGAGTAAGAGTCCATTTGTCCTTTGATCGTACTCCCAAGATAAAGTCTGCACCTTTTTGTTTGTAAGAAATGGGATTAGTCAGAGGGGTGAGTTAGACAGTATTAACTAAGTTGTTGGCTAGAATAGATTTGGTTGCTAAGCTAGGATATGGTATATACAATACCTCTAAAGTTAGCATTGATTCGATGTGGCTGTAACATTGCAGAGTTGATAGTACTAAGTTAAAGATTTTGTGTGTCCATGCGAATTCAAACTTTTTTTCAAATGGAGATATTCTTTGCTTGAGGACAAGCAAAATGATAAGTCTGAGGGAGTTGATATACTATAGATTTTACCATTTTTTACCCATAGTATATGTTTGTTAGATACTATTATATGTGTTTGGGGTCTGTTTAGAGTTTTTTCAGGTCTAAATATGTTGTGGAGAAATGTGGAGATTATAGAACTTTCTAGAGTTTAATGATAAAGAAACTTGTAGTTGTTAAAAAATAATTTAGAATTGATTTGTACACTTATGAGAATAGTCAGCTTTCACATCCCATGTGAAAATTCAACGATGTAAAGAGTTAATCTTTCACTTTACAATCTAACATATTTTAAAAGTAAAAAAATATGATAGCGGACAAACTTACACGAAATAGTGAAACTTCTTCTCCTGTTTATTATTTTGATCATGTATTAGTAGGTAGCTTTCTCATTTGGTAACTATTTCAAAGTAATTTAGTTAAGAAAACGAACGTAGTCAATCTTTTAGTTCATTTTGCTTTCAATCATAAAAACATGCTCTTGATGGTGGCTAAAAAATCAACGACCTCCTGTAATTTACGTTTGCTTTTGTCTCTTTTGTCTTGTTCTGCAACAAAATTTGAGCACGAGATAATAAACAAAAGAAATAACATTAGATATTTGTTTTTCCTCATTTCTCCACAGAAAATTAATAAAAACCCATATTGAAATCTAAGCTATCAATAGATCTCCACGTGGGAACAATTTAGACCTACCGACAGTTTGATATATAATTGTTATCAAAAGCACTCGACCCAAGGACCCACATTGATATTCTATGCGTGTCGCAAATCCAATAGAGGTTTCAGACGTCAGCATGCCAAAAACATAAAGACGCAGTTAGTTCGGCATCCTCTCCTAATCAAGTTTTTTTTTTCTTTTATCCGGAATATTTAGTAGGTCAACACTTAACCGACTAAATTTTAGAAATCTATTTATCGGTATCAAACAGATATAGTTGTTCATAAGAAAAATTAGATATTATAGTTACTTAGCCATATGTGAAATTAATAATTTCACACTGGAGTAAGATCAGAGACGAAGCCACATTACGGAAAATAGTGGCACGTTCACCCATAATTATTATGATATTGAAAAATTTATATGTAAAACAATTAAACTTTATGTGGTTCAGATGATAAAAATAGGTCTATGCACCCCATAATATCTAAGTTTAAAACCATATCATGTATATTTAATTTTTGTTACTAATGATATACCTAGTTAAAAAAAATTCTAGATTTGTCTCTGAATAAAATCAATGCCTAGCGTGAATCAACAGGGTTTTTAAGAAAAACCACTAGTTTTATGTTTTCAATCCTAAGTAAAATAACTCTTAATTCCTTCATCTTACAAGTTTTTAATTTCTCCGTCAACTTAAAAATATAAACAACTGAAAATATTTTAAATAGCTATTTTAGAAAATAAAAGATAGTTAATTTTTTTTTATTAATTAGATAATATATTTTATAAATTTAACTTTTTAATATTTTTACAATTACAATATGAAATCAGTTCAATCAATATAACTATTAAAATGAATAAGTGTCTATTTCTAATGTAAATTATATAATTTTTAATCATAAGTTTTATAAAATTATTTCTAAAACACTTTAACACATATATGTTTCCTATTTTTTTCTAAAAATATTTCGTTTATGCATTTTCATATAGTTCTAATTCCACGTTCCAATTTCATGTAGATAGCTCCTAATTCTTTTTCTTGCAAGTTTTTAAATTCTCCGTAAACTTAGAAATATAAACAAAAAAATATTTTTACATTGCTGTATTAAAAAATAGAGGTGGAAAATATGACACAATATAAATTAATACTTGATAAATTAATATATTTTATGTGAACTAAATTTATTTACTAAATTATTAATTGATATTATTTTAATAATAAAATACTGGTGTCATTTCTATGTTTGAACTGTTCTTATAAAATACCACCATTAACATTGTTAATTTATTAAAAATTAAAATACATATCTTGAGAATATATATGATTTTTTATTTTATGATCAATATATATATATATATATATATATATATATGTTTTGAACTAACTAAAATTCTGATATTTAAATAATTATCAAAATTTTGGAAATGTAATACATTCACAATGTTAAAATGATTTTATTTGAAAAATATATTAAATTTCAATATTTATTCAATAAATTAGTATTTTAAAAATAAGTAACATGGACGATAACAAAGTTGAATCGAATATCTGTATTTTATCCAAAAGACAAATGATATTCTTCTATTTTTTTGGAAACTTTACATCTTCAGCAGGTGAAGAAAGGACTCAAGGTCTTTGATAATTTTATTCGGTATTCATATAGTATAAATTTATTTAATTACATAAAAATAGAAAAAAACTTTAAAATAATATTAATTTTTTTTCATAAAATTAGTTTCAAAATAAAAAATGATTAAAAATAATTTATTAAATGATGTAAATATGTATTTATATCCCTAAATTAAGTAATTTAGAATTATGATATATAGTTATAGAATGAGTTTTTTTTTTTAAAATAAATATTAAAAATTTTAGAAAAAACATTTTAATATTTTTAAATTTTTTTAGTGATAAAAAATTTAAAATAATTATTCAAGAGAATTGAACTTAAAAATAAAAAATAAGGATGATATTATTTTTTCGTTTAAATGTTTATTATTGAGACCAACTATAAAATGATTACCATACCTGTCTTTTCCGTCTATTTATTGAAGATATTGGTTGTAACGTCAGTTTTGGGAGTTGGGTTTGTTGTACAGTCTCTCTCTTCTCTCGTCTGTCTTTGCAAGCTCTCTCATATGGCCGGCCTGAGATGGAGAGAGTGGTGTAACACGATGGCGTTCCCCACGCGGCGAATCTGGAATCGTTTCACCGTTCGCGTCGGATTCCGCCACAGCGGTAAGCTCCGATTCTCCCTCCACTTTCTGACGATTCTCCCATCTCTGTTTCTGTTTCATCGCTTTGAGACAACAAAACATAAAATCATTTTGGGAACTCCTCATGATGTTTTCCATCCTAATTAAGATTAGATGTTATCAATTTCTTATGTTCTTCTAGAAACTGTCGGTGGAAAATTTAGTTGTAACTTATGTCTTATTATAACTGTAGGTTTTGTTCAGTAGGATCAGAATAATAATTCAAAATATTCTTCTTTTTTGGTTTTGAATTAAAATTCAGATTTGGGTTTTCTTAAAAAAAAACGATTCTTGTTCTTGACAAATAATGGAGTGATGGGTCTTCTTGTGTGTTGCAGGGCTTTTGAGGTTACAAAACGATGTGAGTTCTTGCGAGTACGAAGACATTCACATCATGTGGAATCTGTTGCACGAGATCGAAGATCCGACACCCACACGTGGCACACGGATCCAACAAAGGAAGAAAGCTTGTTGGAATTTCCTCGGTTCATATCTTTGCCAAAGATTCTGATTATATATATATGTATATATATAACCTAAAAAATTCCAAACCATAGTTGTAATTTGTGAGTGCCTTGACGACGGGTACCCTGCAAGTGTGGTGAGGTTATTGACAAATTTCGCAAAAAAAAAAAAAATCGGAGGTTGAACATTATTAGCTGGCACATTTCCATGGCATGTCTCCCTGTATGTAATACTCCCTCTGTTTCATAAAAATAGACTTTTTGGAGTTTTCACACATATTAAGAAAATACATTAAATCACTATATTAAATGTATCGATTTCTGTAATTTTCAGTTTTCAATGATTTTTGATCAATAGTAACTCAATAAAATCAATTAATTTTCTTGAAATTTGCAATATTCTTATAGAAAACATAAAAAATATATCTTTATGAAACAAAGTTTTTTTCTAAAACATGTATCATAGTGAAACGGAGGGAGTATATGAGTATTATCATCAATCACATGAGTATTGTTGTATATAAGATATAAATGCTACCATATTGCAATGATACTATGCTTATTTGTGTGCTTTTCTGAATTTGCCCCTTTTTAACACTTAAACTTTAATTAAAAAGATAACAAGGTAGAATACAAAGGTGAGATTCATTTTCGAAACACTAAGGAACAAATGCTGGAATGGGACAAAGGTGTTCAAAAAAAATCTGGAATGGACCTTTTCTATTTTTAATTAAAAATGAATTAACAAATAAATTAAAATTAGGGAGAAAAGACTATAAAGTCTATAGATTTAAACATATTTACTAATTTATGTCACTACTATCTTCTCTTGATCTGACACAGATCCAGATCCAGACTCAAAATCTAACCTAACTTTAACCATAATCTTCTTCCTCCTCTTTCTTTCTTCTCCATTAATATTCTTTCACCTTAAAACAAAATAAAAAAATTTCTTCAACCATCCACCAAATTTCTCTTTCTTATCCTAAATCAATCAATCCATAATCATACTTAATCAATTATATCTTATCTAGAATCAAATTTCACCTTTTATGTATGAGATTCAAGAGGGTCGACGAGTTATTTCTCCACGAGAACTATCATATAGCATCAGATCCCCATCAAACTATGATCTAGTGTCAAATCTCCACGGTTTGAAAGTTATAAACTTATTTCTCCATGAATTAAGAATTTTGAATGTATTTCTCCCCGAACCGATACTTCGAAACTTTTAAATTAATAAATAGCTTTCCTAATTTCTTTTTATATTTTGTGTATTTTAAAAATTTAAAATAAAAATTACATCAAGCTTTTATGTTTACAAAATTTAATAAAATCACAGAAAAAATAAGCTATTAAATTATTGTATTTTTTGATATTTGAAAGAAAACAATTAAATTTTGATAAAAGTATATGCCTAAATCTATGTTTTGTTGAATTTTGATATTTTTATCAAAAATTGAATTTTTTCCTTTCAAATTACAAAAAACAAATACAAATTTAACAATCTTATTTGTTCATTGTAATTTTATTAAAATTAATAAAAATGAAAGTTTGATGTAATTTTTTTTATTTTAAATTTCAGAAAACACAAAAATATAAACCTAAAAATTCCTTGAAATTAAAAATAAATCTATATTTTAAAATTTCAACAAAAAGAAAAACAATATTCTTAAATAAAAATTGTTTAAAATGAATTTTGGTTTGGTTTAGCCGGTTTAAATTATTTGGTTAATAATAAACCAATCAAAACCATGGTCTATGGGTAATTAAGTTTCGAAGTATCGATTCGGGGAGAAATACATTCAAAATTATTAATTCGTGGAGAAATAAGTTTATAACTTTCAAATCATGGAAATTTGATATTAGGTCATAGTTTGGTGGGGAACTGATGCTATATGATAGTTCTCGTGGGGGAATAGCTCTTCGACCCGATTCAAGATAAATAAGAACGCAAAGTATTACTAATACAACTAGTACAACTCAAATTAGTAAAACTAGTACAACTATAACAAGTATAACTAGTATAAATAGATTGACTATAATCATTATAAATGATACAAGTAAAACATGTATAACTAGTGTAACATTGCAGTTAATATGGTGATTTTTATTTTTGTTTTCAGCATATGAAGATGATAGAAAGAAGGATAATGTAGAACCAATAAGACATGTTCATCTAATCTTCCCCCGCCTGCATGTATCAAATACATGAATACTATATTTTTAATAATATTGCTTTGGATAATGATTTTTTTTTGAAAGTTGTACTAGTTATACTAGTACTATTTTCGAAAAAAAAAATCATCTTCATCTTTTTGCTCTCGAAGAAAAAAAGGTAGATGCGGAGCAAGAAAAGTATTCAACCATGGTTCCAGAAAACACAAGTCACGTGAAAGAGAAGAAAAAACGTCATCGATGAGTAAGAGTGACTCATCGGCGATGAACAAAAAGAACTCTACTATGAATAAGAGAGATGCTACAACAAAGCAAAAGAAAGATGTAGTAAAGAAGAAGAGAGATGTGTCAAAGAAGAATGAAGCCATGACGAAGAAGAGGAAGCTCGACAGTGGTGTCCACTAGTTTGAGTTGTACCGGTTTGAACGTAGTTATACTAGTTTTCGAGTAGTACATATTCTTACATAGTTGTGCAAGTTTATTAGTTGTACCGGTTTGTACATAGTTGTACTAGTTTTTGAGTTGTATCGGTTTGTACATAGTTGTACTTTGGCAGTGAAATAAAAAAAAAGTTGTACCACATAAAATTTTAACTTAACTCAGTTGTACCACTTCGTTATGTGTACATGCATTTGCCCCCAATACAATGAAATCATCAATTTTGTTAAAATAAATTTGATGTATGTTTTCCAAAAATTATGTGGACAAAAAAGTTAACAAACCTTAAAAGTATAATATATATCATGCAAAATTATGTGATTGTGTTATAATTTTCAATTTTTTTTTCAAAACTTCAAAATAGATTAAAAAAAAATTCGGAGTAGATACTAAGTTGAATATTTGATTGTTTTTCTCATATGAAATACCAAATTAGTTTTGTTAATTTTTAAAATTTTAAAGTTTTACAAGTTGTACCAGTAATACTTGTCTAATATATAATAAAAATATATCAATTGTTTATATGTCTAGTTTTAGGGGTTGTACCAATATTTTCACATCATGGCTTTGTAAAAATATGTTTGATGTTTTTATCATAATAATATGACAAATATAGTTAATAAACCTATATAATGTAAAATTAAGAGTGTAATGTAATAATTTAATAAAAATTTGAAAAACCTCAAAGAAAATAGATGAAAATTTGTCTTCATATACCAATTAAAATATTTACTAATTTATTTTCATGTGTAAATTATAACATTTATATATTAGTTATACAATTTTTAACATGTTTAGTTATACTAGTTGTACCCACTCGAATGAGAGAATGAGATAAGAAAGTTTGTGTGGATGTGAGTGATTGAGATTAAAGAAACAAAAATCATATACTGTTTCTTTTTACATGATGTTTTAGAAGGTTTATGTTGTTTCAAAATAAAAGATATTTTAAAATTATAAGGTATGTTTTGAGATTTTAAGGTTAACTTTAGTTTTATTGAAAATTGTTTAACCAATAAAATTTATAGTTTTTTTATAATATGTTGAACGATTTTAAAATTATATATTTGAAAATACTTTTTAGAAAAATGTAAATGTTTTAGTCTCCGCATATTAAATCAAAACATCATCTAAAAAGAAACGGATGAAGTATATAATAGGTGATTTTCCTCTCTTTTTAGAGGGTCCATGTCAGCAAATTTTAAATCATATGGGCCCACCAAAAGTGATAAATGAAAACTTCATTGGTCATCCTCTTCAACCTTAGAAGTTCAACTATCCATCTCCCCTCTTAAATTTGTTTAGCCGTCATATGTTTCAACCTCTCGATACGAACCCATCAATACTCACTATTAAGTTTGACTCTTCCAATTTTACTAATTTACTTCAGATTCTCTCTTTGGACGTTTTAATATATCCCTAACTATTAAAAACATATGGAAAATCTCATTCGCATCCCTTACCACAAATCGTCAAAGCAACATGCTCAATACAAATATCAATTTCATATTTCTCTCATGCTACTATTTATTTTGTTGCCATCCCACGCTTGAGATTTTATGGGATTTCTTTGCTTTCAAACTTGATGGATTGTATTCACCACAATAGCCGGTGGCGGATACGTTTCCGACGTCGTTAGGATCCCACCATACATTTGCTCTGTTTTCCCTTGAACACTTTGTCTTCAGACCATTATCAATTTTAACTTTTTTCCTATTTTGTATATTTTTCTATTCAATTCTATTGTGTATCAAAATATAAACTATCATAATGTTTTACTTACAGTAAAAACAGCGGTGGTTGGGTGTAAAGTTGAAAGGGTCACCCTAAAATGGAAGATGAAAATTGTGTTAGCGTGATGCTATAAAAATGGTCGTCACTAATTCTCTGGAGGCTTTTTTCATGTAATATATTATCACTTTGTTCATCTGTGCTTTAGAATGTTTTTTGGGGCTATCATCATTGAAGGCTGTCTCCACACAGTACATGTATTATGTGGATATACGTGGTCTTGAGTGATTCTTACAGATAGTAGGTTAAGTGTTTCTGGGTTTTGTTTATGGTACCTGACGATGTTGACGGAGTGGTCACACAATTTTGAACCCACCAATGTTGATGATGTGTCCCTCTTTTAACAGATGCCAATAGTGGTTCGAGAGACTGGGATGAAACCATTGATCATGGAACCTTTTGAGAATAATAAGATGAGATATTGGTCGAGTGTTAAGAGGCAGTCATTAATATAGAAGTTAAAGGTTGAGAAAGGGAAACTTTAAAAAAAAAAAAAAAAAAGGGAAACTTTTACCCCGAGAAGAAGGACAATCCCAGGAATTCATGCCCAACAAAGATAAACACATACGTAGAGATGATAGCCATGAATTTTCAGGCATAACAGGTTGTTTCAAGATCCATGTATTAAGTTTAAGATCATGCCTCCAAAATAAGGGAAAAAGGCAAGGACTCCATGCTATATGTCACGTGTGACTTCACCAAGTGGTCTAGAAATCACTGACAGCTGGAGAAAGAATGAATGCAAGACTTATCTTTCAAAGAGGATTTCAAAGATCTACCATCACAAAAGGTAATTACTACTACTATTACAATGCATATGAAACTGGAAACACACACAAATTATATGTTCATGAGAATGATATGTACTGCTGTTTGTATGTGAGAAACCAAGCAAATTGGATATTAAACTGTTTATATTCTAATTGAAAATAAAATATTAAATGCATGGGATGAGGAAGAAAAAAAAGATGAACGGAACTGGTAAATGGAGGTTCGCACAAGAAGAGCACTGAAAGAATGATGTAATGATGTTTCTTTCATAACATTTAATTACACAGGCAGTGTAACAACAACTAAACCATTGCAAAGATTTAGGAATTTAAATATATAAATATATAAAACAAACAGCGACGCATGAACACAAATCAACATAGAGAAACGAGTCGAGCGACCGTCGACGAACATTACAAAACATCAAATAGGTGAAAAATAATACAAGAAGAAATTCAATAAGACCATTTGATATGACTAATAGAAGCATGAGTTCAAACATGGAATATGGTGTGAAGACAAATTGAGGAAATAACAAAAGTGAGATTTTTAGAGTAAAA
>CAJHQQ010002904.1:0-54823 GCA_905132885.1 Moricandia moricandioides
TCTTTTTCTCGTTGCTTCTCTGACCGATCCACATACGATCGCAATGTTTCCAATGTCAGGTCCTTACCAAGGTCAGCAGGAATCTCAGGCAGACAATGTCTATGTTCAACAAGCTTTCGGAGCTGGGATACATGGAATACATGTGGTATGCACCAGGTGCTGATGGCAAGTCCAACTGGTATGCACTGCACCCGCCCACTCTCTCCATATGATCCTGAACGGACCCAAGTACTAGGATCGGCAGTTTCCTTCGGCCCAGAAACCTGGTCCTACCCTTAACGGTAATCATCTTGAGATACACCAGGTCATGACCTCAAACTCAAGATGTTCCTACGTCTTGTCCAGCATAGCTCTCTGCGGTCTTGGCGCCTCTTTCATCTCCCGTGACATCCTGATTTCTCAGTGGTCTGATTCTATCAATCTCTGGACCCAACATGCTACGCTCCCGCCACTTGGTCCAGCATAGAGGTGTCCTGCACGGCCTACCATACAAAGCCGTCAAATGTGACCTACCAATACTGTATGGAAGCTGTTGTGTAAGCATAATTCCACTATAGGGTAAGTGTCTCCCAAGACTCTCCAGTGCTAACACACACGCCTTAGCATATCCTCCAGGTTTGATTGTCCCTTTCAGACTGCCATTCGTTGAGGATGATTAAGATGGTGCTCATATTCACTCTGGTTCCAAGGCCTTTTGTAAAGCCTGCCAGAAATAGATGTAAACCTTGATCCCTGTCGAGACACATGCTTGCTGGAGCACCATGCACCTCACTATCTCGTCCAGGTACACTTGCACAATTCGGTTGACCCATCCCCTTTCTTGATAGGCAGGAAATGAGCCGACTTGGTCAGTCGATCGACCACAACCCTATTGCATCTTTCTTATTCCTGGTCGTGGGAAACCTAGTCACAAAATCCATAGTGATGTGATCCCACTTCCATTCTGGTATGGGTAGGTTTTGTAGTAAACCACTGGGAACCTGATGCTCTGCTTTCACTATTGGCAAGTGGGACACTTAGCCACCACTCAGCAACATCTTTAAGTGTTGTGAAACTCTTCTCACGCTCCTCAGACCATGGGAACTTTACGTCCTTGCCTGACAACTTAGTCATGGGATGAGCTATACTCGAGAACCCCTTTGACATACTTCCTGTAGTAGCCAGCCAAACCCAAGAAGGTTCTCACTTCCGTAGCACTCTTTGGCTGTAGCCATTCCTGGATACATTTGATCTTATCTTGATCAACTGAGACTCCTTGGTCAGACACCACATGTCCAAGGACCAATACTCTTCTGCCAGAAACTACACTTGCTCAGCTTAGCAAAGAGTTTATGTTCCCTTAGACGGTCCAGTACGGCCCGAAGATGCCTCTCATGGTTTCTTTGTCTTGGAGTACACAAGTAAATCATCAATAAAGATGATCACAAAGTCATCCAAGTACTCCCTGAAGATACCATTCATCATCTTCATAAATGCAGCAGGTGTCTATTGGTCCAGTCCGAATTGGCAGTGACCAACACTACAGTAGTGTGGGTCCCGTAGCCTGTGTCTTTCGAACAGCAGATCTTTTCTTACATCTCCTGGCGCTAATGGGATCTGATGGTACCACGTCCAGAGCGCAGATTAAAACAACAGATCATCTGTGGAGAACGCACTTGGGCTCCACGTGAGTGCATGCACAGGACTCATCATATCCGGGTACATGGGTACGTAGTTAGTCACAGTCACCGCTATGTACAAGTTGCCCTCTATTAATCAATTGCATTATTCAAGCTAGTGAAGCACTTATCTCTATTTCTGTAAGTCAACAATAGGAGCTGTTAGCGCTTAACACGCAAGGAGTAGTGGGTGATACACTTGGGCGTATAAAACCCTTTCTCAAGCAACTCCTCAAGTTGCTTCTCCAGCTCTGCCATCTCAGCTGGTGCCATTCTATATGGACTTTTAGATAATGGGACCGTTCAGGTAACAATTCAATGATGAATGGGTCAGCCCTATCGGGGGGAATCATCCTTTCTTCTTAGACTGCTGAAACCACTAAATTACAAGAGGTTGGCTTAATTCCTTGGTACTTTATCGAGGTCCAAACTCTTCTCAGTTGCACCCTTCCCCGGTGATAATCAAGAGTTTCCCGATACTTTTCCAACCTGTCCATGCCCAAGATCACTTCATGATGCTTGAGGGGGACAACAATCAGATATATAGGCATTAGCCTATCCAAGATCACAACAAGGATGTCCCTAACCAGACGCATCCTCCAGCTCTCTCCCCACATACCTCCTGAGTCGATTGAAGTCTTCTTCATACTCCAACCGTTCCTGCGTCCCTGGGTCAAAGTCCAATAGCTAGCTCACGATGAACGATCTCACGCCCTCAGCTAGGAAAAGTACTTTGTGTTGACTCAATCCTCAAATAGTCGAGCAAACAGGGCGTGTCAAGAGAGGTAACCACTTGCGTACGCATTGTCCAAAGCAATCACCAGTATGCTGTATCTCCCTCCAAGGATAGTGCGCACTGCACATGTACTCTCTCTGTACACTCTCCTCGTGGATATACGTGTGGACTTGACGATGAGTTTCGTAATGCCAGCCTGCGCGTTCTCCACTCGTCCGCCTCCATAGATCTAAACACTGTCCAGCAAAGTGTTTGGTCCCCTAACTTGCGATGATGTGCTCCAGCGACCAATCTCAGGTAGTCATACCGCGTACTGCCTGCCGTGTGATCAATCTCAATCACCCTCAGTCCACGCGCGGCCAGCACAACATCAGCCACGTGTAGTCAACAACTCGAACGGAGGCATTAGCGTGTCGCGCACAGACGCATTTCACCAATGGTGTGATACAGCCTGAGTCAGAGGATGCTGTCTGAGCTCCATGATCTGCATAGCCTCCACCAAGCCCCTTTGATGGTCGCTCAATCAGCTTCCTGCCGAACCAGCGGCCTGCAACATTGCATGTACCAACATTCTGGCCACTACCAGCACCACGTTAGATGACCCAGCATCATCCCCATGCGACTTTCTCTCCTGCTGATCATCCACACTTAGTTTCATTAACCTAGTAGGAAGGGTCGGATCCACTGCGAGTGCCGGTCAGTTGTCTACCTGCCCACCTGAGCGGCTCGGGTAACGCTGTGTCGGAATGGCTTCCAGCTGGGAACAATGTGAGTTCGAACAGCACCAGCCTGTCCCACTGCTCCAGACACTCCAGCCGCCTCCTTTCCTTCTCCGAGATTTAGACTTCCTTGTACTCTTTAGGTTTACAACACAAACAAAAGGTTGAGTTCACAACTAAACACACAACCTCAAGCCAATTCCTAAGTTAAACAATACAAACAATGTAGCATAGAACTCATCTATCTCACCGTGAGTCGCCAGCAGCCAAGTGTGTGGGTAACCAATTTAACCCAACAAATCCTAGAATGCAAGAATACTCTTGGATGACCAACATTGGCGTTAAGTACGTTGCATCTTGGAATTCCTTCATATCAACCAGAGCGCAGTCTTCCAAACAATTCAACCATGGCCTTGTCCGGTTACTCTTGGCCACGCCTCGCACCTTAGGGGTTCGGTTTCCAGGGGCTTGTTCCTTCTCCTTCTCTTTCTCCTTATCCTTGTCTCTCTGTCTAGTATCCATCTTCTCAATCCCACAGATAACTCTCACCAGAATCAATCAAGGAAACACCACAGATCGGTTTCTCTTTCTTTTCTCTCTCAATGTTCTTCACTGAGTTCTCTCTGGTTTCTATGGATATATTCGACAGAAAGGAGTAAATGGAGAAGAAATCAATTATAACTCCCTTTCCCAACTGCCTGGTCGAGCAGTTTCTAAAAATAAAGAAAGGGAGCCTTTTCTTCCCATAACTGCCCATTGGCATTTTTCTTTCCTTTTCCCCCTTTTAAATTTCGAACCCTGAGCCTTAGCTCAAACTCCTGGAAGCTTGCCAATTCCCTGGTCCGTGCCTAAGACAAATTTGGTCAAACCACCTTGCACTCGGACCATCGGCTCGCCCATTAACCGCCATGACCCGACCACACTGGTCCGGACCAGAACACTTCCTCCAGCTGAGTTGAGCTGACAACCAACTGTTCTCAGCTGAGTGAGATAGTCCTCCAGCTCCTGTGAGCTAATCACACTTAGGTGAGCTAACTTCCAGCTGCACCTAGCTGATTGAGCTTGACCCAGACCTCGTCCAGCTCCCGGGTCACTCGTCCAGCTCCTTCGCACGTGTTTCTATCTCATCGTGGTTAAGTCTCAGCTTCCTAATGCCCTTAACCTTCCTTATTTAACCCTGATACGCTTGTCTCAAGGTCTTACGACCTGACTGGTGCGTCTTCTCGCACCATGGTCCGTCCGGACGATCCTATCTTGGATCGGGGACATGACAACCATCATGTAGAGTAAGTTGATCGTACTACCATGGACATCCAAGAAATATATGGCATGGATCTATTGGTATAACATCACAACAAATCAGATTGCGATAATTTGTTCCCAAAGATAATGGAACTTTGCAACGTCGACAGATGAAAATATGTCACCATAGTTGAAGCACTTTGACATCGGAGGAAGAGTTGATGTAGGTCAATATTGATTGTCTTTGGATTTTGGGTTTAAAAGTTGCTTGTGGTTACTTCACTTGTTGGAGTTGTACGCAATCGCATACCTGATCCTTGTGAGGATTGAAGGTTCTGCTCTATTAACATTTCTCATTGATGCTCCTTTGACACATTGTTTGGGTTTAACAACAAGAGATGAATTGAATTTTTTTGTTTGTTTTAGTCCTCTGATGAATCGAGACACTAAATGATCTTGAGTTTCCATAATCAAATTTTGTGAGAGGAGAAAAACAATAATCAGTCGCGTAATCTTCCACCGTTCTGTTGTTAAGTTGCATGTTTTGAAGCTGATTATACACTGTTCGTGTATAGTTATACGGAAGAAACAATTTGTAATAGCCCAGTTGTGGTATGTAGTAATGTATGTTAAAAATATCATAAGAATTGATTTGACTACCTATGTCAACAAAGTGCATATATCTTTTTGGGCATACATCCATAGAAAACTCCACAGTTAAGCGTGCTTGAAGTAGAGTAATCAAAGAAAGAATAGGCGACATATGTGGAAGTGATTTATGATATCGTGTGAGTGAGGCCAAAAATATATGTGTTGATTTAAAGGTCAATAAAAAATTATTTCGAGCCCCAAATTTAACACACCGACCATCGCATAGGAGGAGGTCTACATGCCAAGTGAGCAGGTGTGGGACACCCATTAGGCGTTGTAGGCCTATTAGCTGTGGACGAGCAGTGTTGGGGTCAAAATCTGTCCTAGCTATATCAACCCTAAGACCACCAGAAAATTGTATCGTTTACAAAAAAGAGATAGGAATGTTGAGATACTGATTCTTTTTACGCCATACCAACTAAAACAAAGATACATATAATAAACTTTTTATATTTCTTCCCAAAAAGAAAATAAAATAATTTATTTCAAAAGAAGAATTATTCGGAAAAACCTTTCTATCAAAAGGGCTTTACGGAACAAAATTCCGTAAATTTAACGTTGGAAATTATTATAAAGTTTTTTTGTAAAAATGAATATAACATCTTTACGAAAAAAACTTTTGTAGAGCCAACTTATGGAACTTTTTATGGAAAAACTTTTGGAAAAAAAATCAAAATTTTATGAAACAAACTTCTGTAAAAGTAGCTTCAGAATTTTTGTAAGGAAATGCTTTCGTAAAGCAAATCAAAACATTTTTATGAGACAAACTTCCATAAAACTAAGTTCGGAAAGTTATTACGGAAAAACTTCTGTAAACAAATCTAAACAGTTTTACAAAACAAACTTCTGTAAAAATACATTCTGAAAGTTTTAACGAAAAATCTTTCGTAATACCAAGCAAATCAGTTTCATGATAAAGACTTCCTTAGAACCAACTTCGTTAATTTTAAAGGAAAATATTTTGTAAAATGAATTAAAATTTTTTTGGGAAACTGAGTGAGAACATATGAAACCATCAACGGGGAACGGACGAGACAGGACAAGAGCCAAGAGTGAGCAGCATCGCCCATGTTTCCTCCCTCTCTCTCTCAGCATCACTTGTAACTCCTCCTCTCTCCTCAGCATCGCCCATTTCTCCTCTCTCTCTCAGCATCGCCCATGTCTCCTTCTAGCCTCTCAGCATCGCCCATATCTTCCTCTCTCCTCTCAGCATCGCCCATATCTTCCTTTCTCCTCCTCTCTTTTCTCCATGTTGCCCTCTCTCTCCTCCTCTCCTAAAATTCCCCTGTAGCTCCTCCTCTATCTTTAGCATCGCTCATTGCCTCCTCATCTCTGATAAAACATTGCCCATTGCCTCCTCCTCTCTAATTCAAAATCACTCATTGTCTCCTCCTCTCTCTCATTAAGAATCATCCATTGCCTCCTCTCTTCTCAGCATCACCCACTTCTCCGTTCGTCGTTTGAATCTTGTCCGAAATGTTCTTTGTTTTGTCGCAAACAAAGTTGCCATTGAGATTTTACGGAAAAAGTGAGAAATCTTTTATTTCCATAATTTTTTTTTATATTTTGTAAACTAACTGTAGCAAAACCAATATTCGGAGCGAAAATGATATATTTGAAAAGTCGTAAACATTTGAATTTTGTGAAATGATATAGCATTATTTTTATGAGTCCTGGCCATGTTATAAGTCCGATTTAAAATTCCATTATATATGTTTGGAGTTGTTGTTAGAGTCTTTTCAGGTCTAGTTATGTTTTGGGCCACTTTGAAGTTTTTGGAGCAATTTGAGATGCATAACTGTGCATATGCGTCAGAAGTTTAGCAATGAATGAAAGGTTTTCTCATATGTATGAAGCTCATATTGTAACACAAGCTAAATGATTGAGTTATTTTTCCAATGCTACCAGTTTGAGTTGGATCCATGGCTAAGTTCAAAAGTTATGCTCATTTTACTGAAGAGTGGTCTGTCTGACGCACGAGAGGTAGCTGTCGAGCTTATAACATGGGGTTGAGCTACACCACCTTGGTGTCGAATGAAACCCCTACGGATCTACTCCCGACGAATGCTTATAAAATTCCAAGAATTCGCAGTTTGGCGCAGAAGTTTTCCTTATTTACAAAGTGTCCAAGTCATGTTTTAACCTATATTTACCGATTATAATCCATTCTTGACGGCTAAATTTTGTTTTTTAGTTTTAGAGAAAAGACAAGAAATCCTTCAGAGTTTTGTTGGAACTCATGTTGATTGTTATTTATGTAATTTACTTTAAATATGTCATTCATTATCATGTCTGATTAATCTACTTGTTAGATTTATAGAGTTCGTGAATGTAATGTCGAACAAATAATTAATTGATTGCTAGGTTATTCTCATATTTCTACACAAGGATTGATTGTAAGACTATGATCTAGCTAGAGTATCTAACTAGAAACTAGAATCATAGGATAACTGAGAGATATGAGAGTGTAATCGATTAACAGAATTTGAATCGTACTAGACTAAATTTCTATTCGCAGCAAATGTTGGTCGAGGATTTCAATATTGAATCTTGTTTATTGATTGTTTGATTCATCAAGTTCGCATTGGGAGTTTGTTTTCGATCAGAGCTAGGCTTCTGATAATATCTACTTGGATGTGACTATTACCAACTACCAAAGGGTCCACTTTCCCCTTATCTCTATGTTAACTTTTTGGCTCTTATTTCCTTTTTTATAAAAAAAAAAATAATTTTGTTTAAATACATGCAAAAATATAATAATTAAAAATTATTTTGGTGTATGTTTTTTTTTCTAAAATCTTTCATATTAGATGAAGGAATAGAAAAATTAAATTGCAAGAAGTAGAACTAGATATGAGAAAGTGAAAATATGAACAAGAACTAGTTTGAATAGATAAAGACCGAAGCTTTCATTGATTTATATTTTTCTTAGCATTCTTGGGTTTAAATAGGTTCTATATATATACAACAAGAGTGAATCAAGTAAAACTGTAAAAACATCTTCTATGGCATCAATCCAGAGCTTCATCCCCTCTGCGGTCGAGATGAGAAGCAGAATTTTTGTACCTGAGCTCAAAGCTCCTCCAATGTCATCCACTCAGCATTCTCTGCATTTTTCGTCTAGCTTTTAATGACTGTTGGCTTGTGTCTTCATTTCGAGTGGGTTTAATCTCTACCTGGCCCAAACTTTTCTCCACTTGTTCCTTTTCTTTGGGCTTCCATTCAAGATGGCCCGTATTCATTTGACATGGTTTAACAACCTCCCTCAAATCGGTGTGGGAGCTATGCATAAACCAATTTTGGACCGTATAGACTTGAAGATAGCATACAGTAAAGATTTAGTGAAAATATCCGCAATTTTGATGTCCAGGAATATGCAATTTGTTTAACAATCGTTGAACCTAATGCCACTCTCTCACAAATGTAGTGATGATCCAACTCAAAGTATTTGGTTCTTGCATGAAATGACGGATTTGCTGTAAGAAGAACAGTTGGAAGATTATCACAAAACAACTCAGGAGTGGTGTGAAGAGGAACACCCAGTTCTTTAAGAAGAATACACAACCAAGTG
Organism: Moricandia moricandioides; assembly: GCA_905132885.1. Lineage (NCBI taxonomy): Eukaryota > Viridiplantae > Streptophyta > Magnoliopsida > Brassicales > Brassicaceae > Moricandia > Moricandia moricandioides. Next base: position 8,578 of record CAJHQQ010002904.1, read on the forward strand.
ATCTCTTTTGCTGTTTCAGACATTGATCTATTCTCAGCTTCTGTTGAGCTTTGAGACATGGTAGTTTGTTTGCATGAAGACCAAGAGATGAGGTTACTTCCTAAGAATGTACAATATCCTCCAGTAGATCGGCGAGTCTCTTTACAAACGGCCTAGTCGCTATCACTGTAAGCCCGAAGAGTCATATTTGTGTCTTGCGAGAAGCTGATCCTCATCGTTAGAGTACCTTTCACGTAACGTAAGATGCGCTTGAGGAGATGAAAATCTGTTGTATAAGGAGCATGCATTTTCCTACATACATAATTAATAGCAAACTGCAAGTCCGACCTCGTAAGAGTGAGATACTAGAGTTTGCCGGCCAAGCTTCAAAAATATGTCAGATTAGAGAAGAGTTCTTTTTATTGGTCAGGATCCTTATTGAGTGTAACAGAAAAGGGGTTGGCATAGGGGAATAATTATTCATGTCAGCAACAACCAGAAATCCTCTGCATATTTTTTGTTGAGAAAGGAAGAGACCCGACCTGTGAAACTGCGCTTGAATGCCCAAAACTACTTCATTTGACCAAAGTCCTTCATCTGAAACTGCTTATTGACACCTTCCAAAAACTTATCCATCGTGCTGAAGCATTCCCTGAAATAATCATGTCGTCTACGTACATGAGCAGCATGATAACGTCTTTGTTCTTTAGGTAGATGAACAGAGACTGGTCTTTAAGGCTGCATACGAAGCCAAATTCCAGTAAATAATTGCTAAATTTCTAAAACCAAGCACGTGGTGACTGTTTTAGACCGTAAAGAGACTTGTGTAGCTTGCAAACATGATTCAGGTGAGTCTTGTCAACAAAACCGGCTGGATGACGCATGTAGACTGTCTCAGTGAGGTCACCGTGAAGAAACGCGTTTGATACATCCATTTGTTTGATGTTCCATTTCATCCTTGTTGTAATATGAAGAACTGTGTGAACTGATGCTGTTCGAACAACCATACTGTATGTCTCCAAATAGTATCCCTTCCTCTTGTCTAGAACCATTGGCCACAAACCGAGATTTGAGTTTATCCAAAGTACCGTCTGCATTAAGCTTTACTCTTTGAACCCATTTACTTCCCAATACATGCATATCTGGTGCACGCGGAACTAGAGACCATGTTCGTGTGGAAATACAATTTCCATAATCATCAGGCATTTCCTTGTTCTATCCTTTGTGTTTTAAAGCTTCATTAACACTTCTTAGTTCTGGATAGGAAAATAGGTGGGTGAGAAGAACATATCTGAAGTTCGGTTTAACAACTCCAATCTGAGACCTTGTAACCATAGTGTGTTGTCTAGTTGGTTTCACTGAGGTAGGTGAAGTTGTTTGACTTGTTTGAGAAGGCGCAAGGCTGATAACAGAAGTAGGTCTCACCATAGAAACATAAGTAGAAGTTGAGTTGCAGAGCTTCTCAATAAGGGAGACGTCGGTTTGACTGTATCTGGTGGTGCACTTGGCATTAGAGGAGTAGATGTTGAGGAAGTAGGAGTTATCTGTGTAGAAGCCGGAAAACCGAATCAATACAAACGATATAAATAAAACGATGTTAAGAAAATATTCAATTCAAAAGATGAGATAAAACCGAATAGAATTAGACCATGGAGTCGAGACGAATCTCTTTCCTTAACTCTTAATATTCGCTCCGTAGTGAGACGGACTTGTACGAATTAGAGCCCAGGATACAACCATGATAGACGATTCATGCTTCACTCATGAACATCCCAAACGAACTATAAATCTACGAAACACTCTTTACTAATGACTTACGCTTAGGGATTTTGATTGCTGGTTTCGTTGTATAAAACGTTAAGAAATGAAGAAGAGGATTCGAGTTTATTTAAAGAAAAGACGAGAGCCACTTCCCGTAACCACTACTGCACGTGGGCTGAAATCTTGCGGAGATCGAGGGAGTTGAGTTACGAAAACTTATCCCTCAAGACTCTTTTCTCGTTTAAATATCTAAGAGGAAAAATTGTGTGTCGTTTTTTATTTGTTAGACAAACTACATGTCGTTTTAAAACAAATTGCATGTTGTTGTTTTTTTGGCAAAAACGTTGGGCTTAATTGGGCCCAAAAAGAACATCTTGTAGTGGCCCTGGGGCCACATTTACCCAAGCCCAAGCCCACGCCGAGCCAAGCCGAGCCGGCCGGACGGCGGCGGCGGCGCGCACGTGGGGTGCCTCTTCTCTCTCCTAAGCCTTTGAACCAAGACAAGGGTGGGGACATATATATATTGCCCATTTCCCTCTAATATAACCGATGTGGGACTTTGCATTTCCTCATCTTGATACAAAAAGGGCCTGGCCCATTTCTTTTCAAATTTTGCCATTAATAATTGACCCAACAATCCCCCACATGAATAGAAATGACTCTAAACATATGTAAACTAAATGCAGACTCGATAGACTCTAGATACTATACTTATTTTAATCATGACTAGACTAGACAAACTTATCGAGAGTGTTTGCAAAAATTCACTGTGTGTGAGTTGGTGGCATTTTTAAGCCTTAAACCACTCATAGTTAATATCTGTTGAGTTTACTTTACCAGAAGGTGAACATGATGTATTGAACCAACCGGTGTTTTATGTAAACCAAGACAACAGGTATAACGCAGCTTCGTTTTCTCGTAGAACTTAGTTCTCTATTGTATTCATTCTGGCCTTGAACTATTCCTTGTTTTCATGAGTGAAATTAGAGAATATAGCCTTGCATTCATTCTCCTAGAAACGGCCTCATTTCACACTCATTAGGTGATTGACCATGAAAAGTGTTGAGTAATACTTCGCTTTAGAAGCTATGGAATCATTAAAAGTTTATGCTTATCCTTCTCACATTAGAACTTTTATCATCTTAGGAGTTGGGTAGAGATCATAGTCTCAAAGTGCTTTTGGTAGATTTTGTTTGATTTTGTTTTCCCTTTGAACCTACGTCTTGGGATCTCCAGTCATGATAGGTAGGGTTGCAATCAAGCATCCTCATTTGTTATAGGCTTTAAACCCAATCCTTTTGATGATTTAGCAACTATATCTCGTGGCAAACCTTTAGTGAATGGATCTGCTAGGTTGTCAGCTGATTTGATATAATATATTGTGATTACGCCATTTGAAATAAGTTGTCTAATGGTTTTATGTCGTCTTCTAATATGACGATATTTACCGTTGTACAGATTGTTTTGAGCCCGAGCTATAGCTGATTGACTATCGCAATGTATTCGTATAGCTGGCACAGATTTCTCCCACATAGGAATATCTTCCAAAAAATTTCTAAGCCATTCAGCTTCTTCTGCTGCTTTGTCTAAGGCTATAAACTCAGATTCCATGGTGGATCTGGCTAACACTGTTTGTTTGGTAGATTTCCATGATATTGCTGTCCCTCCTAGTGTAAAGACGTATCCACTTGTGGATTTTGAGTTTTTAGAATCTGATATCTAGTTAGCATCACTGTATCCTTCTAAAACTCCTGGTTCTTTACCATAGTGAAGCCAAAAATCTTTGGTGTAGCGCAAGTAATTAAGTACTCTTGTTATACCTTTTTAGTGTGTATGACCTGGATTACTTGTATATCGACTAAGTACGTTTACTGCATGCGCTAGATCTGGTCTAGTGCAATTGGTCAACTACATGAGACTTCCAATCACTCGTGCATACTCGTTTTGTGAAACCGCTTCACCTGAATTCTTTGTCAAGTGCATTTGGGGATCTAACGGAGTTTTTGTCATACTATTAGAGTAGTTTTTAAATCTCTCTATTATTGTTTGAGCATAATGAGATTGGGTTAAGATAATTCCATTTGAATTTCTTGTAACTTTTACCCCGAGAATAACATTTGCTAATCCCATATCTTTCATCTCAAATTTTCCTTTGAGCATGTTTTTGTGTGATTGATAATATCTTTATTGCTTCCAATAATGAGCATATCATCTACATATAAACATAACAAAACATACGCATTTTTGGTAGTTTTGTAGTATATGCATTTATCACATTCGTTAATTTTGAAACCATTTGACATCATTACATTATCAAATTTTTCATGCCATTGTTTAGGAGCTTGTTTAAGCCCATAAAGTGACTTTACAAGTCGACATACTTTGTTTTCCTGTCCAGGAATAACAAAGCCTTCAGGTTGTTTCATGTAAATTTCCTCTTCTAAATCACCATTTAGGAAGGCGGTTTTTACATCCATTTGATGGATTTCTAGGTCTCTTAAAGCTGCGATTGCTACATCAGCCTTATTGAGGTTATTCTCGTTACTGGAGAATAAGTGTCAAAATAGTCAAGGCCTTCTTTTTGTCGGAATCCTTGAACTACAAGCCTTGCTTTGTGTAAACCATGTGTTCCATCAGGGTTTAGCTTTCGTTTCATTATCCATCTATTCCCTAATGCTTTGCAGCCTGGTGGTAAATCTGTTATATACCATGTAATTTTGCATGATAGAATCAAATTCACTTTTGATGGCTTCGTTCCAAAACGGAGCGTCTGGTGAGGACATGGCTTCTGCCAAGGTTTTTGGATCATTTTCTACTAAAAATGCCATTAAGAAATCTTCACCAAAAGATTTTTCTTTTCGAGCTCTTTTGCTCCTTCTAGGTTCATCTTTTTCATTTTCTGAAATATCATTAACAGACATTTCTACATTTGACCCAGTTTCTGAAATATTATGCTCGTCTCTTTCTTCTCGAGTTCGTTTTGAACCTTGTTTTTCCTTGCAAGGAAAAATATTTTCGAAGAATGATACATTTCTTGATTCCATTACTGTATTTTCATGAATATCTGATATTTCAGATTTATGTACCAGAAACCGATATGCACTACTATTATTTGCATATCCGATGAAGATGCAATCCACTGTTTTAGGTCCAATAGTGACCTTCTTTGGTGGCGGTACCGCAACTTTTGCTAAGCACCCCCACACTTTGATTATACGAAGGTAAATTACCTTTCCATAGTTCATATGGAGTTTTGGTAGTTACTTTGTGTGGAATTTTGTTGAGGATATAATTAGTGGTAAGCAACGCTTCCCCCCCCCACATGTTCTGGGGTAACCCAGATTCCTGCAACATTGCATTCATCATCTCTTCTAGAGTTCGATTTTTGCGTTCAGCAACTCCATTAGATTCTGGTGAATAAGGAGCTGTAGTTTGATGAATTATTCCATGTTCTTTACAAAATGCATTAAATGGACCATCATACTCTCCTCCCCTGTCGCTTCTAACTATTTTAATAGTTGTTTTAAGCTGATTTTCAACCTCGAGTTTAAATTCTTTAAATTTCTCTAAGGTTTCATTTTTGCTATGTAATAAATATACATAACAATATTTTATGCACTCGTCTATGAAGGTCACAAAGTTTTTTTTTTCCCACTTCTAGTTTGTATGTATTTTAAGTCACATAAATCTGTGTGAATTAAATCTAGAGGTTTGTTAGTTCTTTCAACACGAGGTGAGGGCGTTTTTGTGAGCTTAGCCTGTACGCATACTTCACATTTTTGTTTACTTGTTTTGCATTTTGGGATTAAGTTTTGATTCATTAATCTTTGTATCGATTTGTAGTTTACATGGCTAATCTTTCATGCCATATATTAAAAGACTCAACCAAATAAGCAACTGGCTCTTTCTTATTCATTGAAACTTTTGGAGCTACAATTTTGGGAAGGACTGTCATTACATTCATCTTGACCAGTCCATCCTTAACATACCCTTTTCCCAAATACATCCCATTCTTCCTAATCACGAGCTTATCTGCCTCAAGAGTTGTGGCGAATACATTCTTGCTGAGCAAGGTTCCCGAGACCAAGTTCTTCCTCATGTCAGGCACATGCTTCACATTCTGCAGAGTGACTTCACGTCCGGATGCCATCTTCAGAACCCCCTTGCCGCGGCCTTCAATCTTGGAGACTGCAATGTTCCCCATGAACAGCTTCTCCTGAGTCTTGCTTCTCTGGTAGGTGCTGAACATCTCCCTATCAGTGCAAATGTGGGTAGTGGCACTAGTGTCATACCACCATTCCTTAGGGTTGTTGCTTTCAACCATGTTGACTTCAGTCACCACTGCAACGAGATCTTCTTCAGTGAGATTCGCCTGAGCCTTCTCATCTCTGATCTTGCTGCGACACTCAGTAGTCCTGTGACCAACTTTGTGGCAGTAGTGACATTTTTCCCTTGAATTTCTCCACATTTGCCTTGATCTCAATGTCTTTCTTCTTGAAGTTTGGACCAGAAGCCTTCAAATTTGCAGTTGTTTTGAAAGGTTTTGCAGGAGATCGGGCAATTGCCTTTCCTTTACCTTTCATTTCAGCCACATTGACACAATGCTCTTTAGCTTGGAGCAGCTTATCATCATTTCGGTTCCTGGCTTCCATGTGAAGCCTCTGAATGAGATCTTCGAGTCCCATCTTCTTCTTTTTGTGCTTCAGGTAATTCTTGAATTCTGCATAGCTTGGAGGAAACTTTTGGATGAAGCTGAGAGTTATGAATGTCTCACAGATGGACATTCCTTCAGCAGCAATTTCATGGCAAATGAGCTGAAACGCTTCCACCTGATCCATTATGGGTTTTGAATCCACCATTTTGAAGTCATGGAATTTTGCAACCACATACTTCTGACATCCAGCGTCCTCACCTCTGTACTTCTTGTCTAGTGATCTCCATAGCTCTTTTGACGTGGGAATCTCACAGTAGACTTGGTACAATGGGTCAATAATGCGACCCAAAATGTATCCTTTGCAGATGTAGTCGGACTGTAACCAACTATCAACACTTGCAAGAGTGTACACATCACCAATCCCGTAAGGGACAAGGGGCTTGTCCTCCTGGGTGAGTTTATCCAGCTTCATTGTTGTCAGGAAGAACATCATCTTCTTTTGCCACGTTTTGAAGCCTTTGCCATCAAACTTTTCTGGCATTAATCCTTGAGTGATCAAGCTTGGTACAGTCGGAGGAGTTGGAACTACAACCAGAGCACTTGTGGTTCCTTGAATAAGACCCGTTTGATAGAGACCAGCACCGAACATGCTTCAGCGTGTGGTTTCATCAGCAACATTTCCCACTGGAATGGTAGGTGTCGTTGTTGCAGCGGTTGTTGCTGTTGCATCAACAGTTGTCATGGTTGCATCACTTTGAGCAGCGTTGAGTGGAGTCTGCTTATCAATGGTGGTGTCAATGGGGGTGTTGTTAAGATCCGTCATTTTTCTGTTGAGAAAACATGAAAGCGGATTAGACTCCAATCAACAAATAACATATTATTTCAAATAAATAATAGTTTAAAATCGATTGTCATTTTTGGTGTTTTTATTAGATCGCTTAAAGCGTTACAAACCACCAAATCATATCGATATAAGTTTGAAAAACGTTTTGCAACTCGCTTAAAAGCGTTCGCAGAAATCGTTTGTGTAGACTTGTAGATTGTTTCACAAACGTGCTTTGGAAAGCTATTGTGAAAACGAATCGTTTTTATAACTTTTTTTTTATGATTCATGTAGCAAAAAACGTTTCGCGATAGAGCTATGAAGCAAAACGCAAACCGTTTTCAGATAAACAAGAAACGTTTCGCGATAGAGCTAGGAAGCAAAACGCAAATCGTTTTCAAATAATTAAGAAATGTTTCGCGATAGAGCTAGGAAGCAAAACGAAAACCGTTTTCAGATAATTAAGAAACGTTTCGCGGAAGTGCGTAAAGCAAAACGCAAACACCGTTTCGACATAAAAAATAACCGTTTTAGAAATCCTTGAAATAGTTTTATAAAAACGTATTAAGATCAATCCGATTAAAGCTTATATGTAATAGAAGCGATTAAGAGTTAAGACTGTAGAAGCTGGAAAACCGAATAAAAACAAACAATATAAATAAAATGATGTTAAGGAAATATTCGATTCAAAAGACCAGATAAAAACCGAATAGAATTAGACCTTGGAGTCGAGACGAATCTCTTTCCTTAACTCTTAATATTCGCTCCGTAGTGAGACGGACTTGTACGAATTAGAGTCCATGATACAACCATGATATACGATTCATGCTTCACTCATGAACGTCCCTAACGAACTATAAATCTACGAAACACTCTCTACTAATGATTTACGCTTAGGGATTTTGATTGCTGGTTTCGTTGTATAAAACGTTAAGAAATAAAGAAGAGGATTCGAGTTTATTTAAAGAGAAAGACGAGAGCCACTTCCCGTAACCATTACTGCACGTGGGCGGAAATCTCGCGGAGATCGAGGGAGTTGAGTTACGAAAACTTATCCCTCAAGACTCTTTTCTCGTTTAAATATCTAAGAGGAAAAATTGTATGTCGTTTTTTTATTTGTTAGACAAACTACATGTCGTTTTAAAACGAATTGCATGTTGTTTTTTTTTGGCAAAAACATTGGGCTTAATTGGGGCCAAAAAGAACATCTTGTAGAGCCGAACCGAGCCGAGCCGAGCCAGTCGGACGGCGGCAGCGCGCGCGTGGGGTGCCTCCTCTCTCTCCTAAGCCTTTGAACCAAGACAAGGGTGGGGACATATATATATTGCCCATTTCCCTCTAATATAACCGATGTGGGACTTTGCATTTCCTCATCTTGATACAAAAAGGGCCTGGCCCATTTCTTTTCAAATTTTGCCATTAATAATTGGCCCAACAATCTGGTCTGATCTTGTCCCTAAAAAGTATCTCGAATAGTTGTGATAGGAGTTACTAAAGGAGGTAGAGGTGGAAATCTCTTTCTGTGAAAAGAGGACTCTGAGATACTGAGTTTGGAACGCCACAATGAACGCCACATTGTTACAGAAGGTATAGTACCAAACTGAAAAGTTGGAGCTGATGTAGTTCATGCATTCATCGATGCTGAGGAGCTGTTGACTCTACTGAAATTGCAGAAGTAGGTCTTGGTCGTGAGTCATATTGGTTTCAAAACTATTTTTCTAGGCACTAAACAGCAATAACTAAGTGTCTCAGAACGGAAAAACAGATTCCTCAGGCTTATGTAAATCCTTCCAGTGGGTGGAAACAAACACCAATATCCTTTATATATTTAATTTAACAAAGAAAACACACTTCAAAGAGCGAGGATCAAACTTATTTACAACATAGTCTGTAAGTGTTGGATAACACGCACACCCGAAACTTATAAGAGCTGAGTATTCAGTAGTTTTACCAAACAACTTCTCATATGGCGACTGCTTTTCTTCAAGAGCAGTAGAAGGAAGGAGATTGCTGAGAAAAAAATTCCGTGAAGAAAGCTTATACCCACAGTTTTTGAGGTAATCTACCTTGAAACATCATCGATAAACCCAACTCTGTAATGTGTCTGTGTTTTTTCTCGGCAAGCCCATTCTGTTGCGGGGTATGAGGAAGAAAGATGTGTTGTTGTATTCCATGTTCTTGTAAGGGTTGTAAGAAAACCTTGTTTGTAATTCCCCACCCCAATCACACTGAAACCTATGAACTTTGCAACTGAACTGGTTTTATACTAACTTTTGAAACATCTTAAATATAGAAAAGAACTCAGATTTCAACCTCCAGGGATAAAACCAGAAAAATCTTAAAATTGTCTACAAAGACTACATAATAGCGAAAAACATGAACCGACATGACCAGTGAAAGATCCCAAAGATCAAAGTGAATCCTCTCTAACGGTCGAGACGCTACAAACATAGAACAAGAGAAAGGAAGCCTAGAGCTTTTGCCAAGAGAACATGCTTCACAAAATTTCTTGGTAACTTTATTAATGGATATAACTCTACTTGAGACCAACTGCTGGAGGACCTGCGGATTTGGGTGACCAAGGCGCATATGCCATACTTCATCACTAGTAGATTGTTGCCGTGTTGAGTTGTAAGAATGATGATAAGGCTCCTCCAGCTTCTAAAGACCATTACGGTTGCTTCCCTTTACCAGAAACTTCTGAGTGTGCTTGTCCTTAATAAGTACACCATCACAATCAAACTCGAATAAGCAAGGATAATCATGAGTAAGCTTAGACACAAATAGAAGTGATTTTGCAGTATCTGGTCAAACAAGTACATCTCTGAGAGGCAACTTACCTGAAATTGAGGCAATGCTTGTTGATACGGTATGAGTGATTGGAAGAAAGCTGGAGTCGACCACCATAACAGAATCATTGCATTTGTAAGGCTGAGACTGTTGAAGATGAACTGGTGAGCTAGTCACATGAGCAGTTGCTCCAGAATCAGTATACCACTCATGTCCACTGTAATCTGTGACATCAGTGATCCTTAGTGCAGCTAAAGCAGTGGACGACTCTTAATATTGCTAGCTATTATTGAACCGATGCCAACACCGTAGTGCTCGATGTCCTTATCTGGCACATATCTGAAATTGGACGTTTTTATTTCCATCGGATGAACTTGATGAGAACTGCTGGTGGAACCCTCTTTCTCTGGTTGAGAATAAACCTCTTCCTCGGTTGTTACTAAAACGTCCATAATTGTGCCTCTACCTCTGTTGTTGTAGTAGTTAGAGTATTGACTGGTTTGAGTTGTGTTAAATGCCAAGTGTGGTGTTACAGAAGGTAAAACTGTATTTCCTTTAAGTCTATCATCATAGCCAACCAGACGTGGTATAACACTATCAAATCTTGGAACCGGATAACCATCAAGGGAACCTTCAATACTAGTCTTACTAGGTTTGTAATCTCTTCCCAAGCCATGTATCAGGGCCGACCCTGGACTAAAGCCTGTAAAGCATGCGCTTTGGACGCCAAAATATATAGGAATTATAGGGGCAACAATAACAATTAACGTACCATGGCATAGTGGTATGCTTTCTATAGATTTTAACCTTCATATGCGGGTTCAACTAACGTAGTTGCATATTTTAACTTAATTCCCTTCTTAACAACAACTTTTATTTCTTTTTCATATATACTAGTAGATTATACATATTATTATGAGTAAATTTATGTAATAGCCAATTTTGAGAATAAAATTAAGAATATAGCATTGATGTTGACATTATTAGATCTCTTAGTATTTTCTTCTTTTTCTTTCAGTTTTGTCTTTTTTCTAAACAGGTTGACGGTAAGAGCATTTGTCACTTAAATGAAAAGCAAAATAAAAATTATTGGTAGTGATGATATTTATGGCATCAAAGATGATGGTGATTATGGTAGCATTTATATACATAGAATAGAAAATTCTAAATGGTATAATTCATATTAGTCTATAATTGCATGAATGGAGGTAAGAGCATCTCCAAGAGGCCCTCAAATTTTGAAGTTTTTTACTCTCCAAAAGACCCTCAAACCCTCAAATTTTGAGGGCGTGAATAGTGAAACCTCAAATTTGAGGTTCCACTATTCAAGCCCTCAAAATACTATTTACTTTACATTTTAGTCCTTATAAATTTATAATACACATATATTTGTAATAACATTAATTTTCTTATCACTTTAATCCTTATGATTATATTTCACTTAAATATTCAAATATATCTTATATATACATATATATATGTATTATTAATATATAAAATATATAAAAATGTTAAAACTAAAATAAAATAAATAAAAATAATATTACTTAAAAGATATTTATTATTTCACAGAAAATTATATTACATTGAAGAAATATTACAAATTAAAGATCAAAAGTACAAGATTAAATATTTTACACTAAATATTACACACAGATATATTGTATTGTAATAAATTGTATTTATAAATATTGTGTTTTATATTTTTAATGTGTATATATTATCTATCTCTATAAAGTTTAAAGACTATAATTAATTTATATTAAAGTTGAGGACTAAGATACAAATTACATAAAACTTCAAAGATAAATTTGAGGTTTCTTCTTGGAGAATACCACCCTCAAATCTTCATTTTGAGGATTCTCCACCCTTAAAATGAGGTTCCTTCTTGGAGATGCTCTAATGCTTACCTTAACGTCAACCGAATCTTCCATTAACTAAATCCAAAACATTAATCATTAAACCTTAAAAAAATATAAATTTTAACCAATATATCAAAATATGAACATAGTATATAATATGAAGCATTATCAAAATAGAATAGTAACAAACGAAACATCATAGTACATATTGTTTAAATTTTGAAATGTCTATATTGCATAAAAGAAGGTAATGTTAACCTAACGTCAACTTAAACCTTTCATAAACTAACCTAAAATAGTAATCACTAAACCCTAAAAGTAAATATAAACCCTAACCCAAATATCAATTGTGCACATAGTACATAATAGGAAATATTATTAAAATAGAATAGTAACAAACAAAATAGCATAGTACATATTGTTCAAATAGCATATAACCAAAAACTTATAGTACAAACAAGGACGACTCGACCGTAACACCGTCGTGGTCTGTAAATTTTAGAAGTGATGACGACGTATGTAGCATTAAAAACAATATATGTAACAGCGATTATGGATTTAGAGGTGATTGTGGTGGCTATGGTGATAGTGGGTCAGTGAAGAATGTGAGTATGAAGGAAGTGATAATGACTGGAAAAAATATTGATTATAGAAAAATAGGTAGTGACTAAAGAGATGATAAATACAAAATGTAGTGTAAAATTGGTGAATGCAAGATGGTGAAGATGGAAGAAGAGTGGTAAGATCAAAGAAGAAGAAGAAAATATTTAATCTTTCATTAAATAAATACTAGGGACAATATAGTATATATTACAAAAATAATGGAAGTACTTTTTTTTTGGTTAGATATTTAATTATGCTTTATTTTATAGTTATATAGTCCAATTTCCCTATTATTATATGGATATATAAGTAAAACATTTATATAGAGACCATAATTATAGTTCTTCTCTATCAATATTGACATGTGGTAGTATTAAAAACGGTTCATTTTCTCAAGATTTTTTTCTTTCATTCTTTTTTTCACCATTTTCTTCTTTCATTCTTTTCTGCTATTTTGTTCTGGAATCGCCACTTATTCTTTTCATTTCTAGTATCTACTTGTTTAGATTCTTTTCTTGCACTTCTTCTTCTTCTTTTTCTATATTTCTCTTTTTTTTGTATGATTTCCGATTTGTTTCAAAAATTATAATAATAAATTAGATTTTAGTGCTTTTTGAGACCCTTACCTATTTGGATTGTTGGAATATTCAATAAAACTATAACAATAAAAATTAATTTTACATTATTATACAAAACTATTATTGTTATCTTTTGTTCATGCATTACTCTATAATTTATGTTACTTTTAATATTTAATAAAAAATGTATGTTTTTTTAAACTAAAAAACATATGTTTTTTTTCTTGATAATGTGATCAATGATCCTAAAAACGTGTTGAATGTAAGAAAGCGACTATAATTTTTTTTTGTCAACTGCTTAAACAACTAGAATTTATTTTCATAAGTAATCAACTTTTGTAGTTTATATATTAGAAAAATAAAAATATAAGAAACAAATTAGTTAAGGGGCATTATTTTCTTATTATGCTTTAGGCCCCCTATGGCTCAGGACCAGTATGGCAGCAAATTTTTTTATCTATTCAGTAACTAGATTTCCAAAATATGCTAACTGGTCACACAATCCCTTTATATCCTTAAGATAATCTACCATAGCCTTATCATTCGTAGAGACAGTTTGTAACTTACGTTGAAGCTTACTTGGCCAAAGTGAGCCACGAGAATGTTCCAGATATCCTGAGAAGTGTTTTCTCCGACAACCTTCAAGAGATCTTCGGAGAATGAGCCAAGCAACCAGGCCTTGATGACTTGATCCATCTGAAACCACATATGATAGTCAGAGTTTGGCATTTCTATTGCAGTGTTATTGATGCCTGGAAATATGATGGAGGAGACTGGTTCAGTGCTAGTGCCATTGACGAACCCTAGCAGAGCTGAGAGAAAGGTTTGGAACTGAGACTTCCATAAAGAATAGTTGCGTTACGTAAGAGTCACCGTAACACAGTTGTCATTCTTCTGAAAAGGAACATAAAGGAGTGCCAAGGATTTGTTATCAATGGCTCTGATACTATAAAAGTATGAACAGAAACTAGTTTGAAGAGATAAAGACTGAATCTTTCGTTTATTTCTATTTTTCTTAGCGTTCTTGGGTTTACATAGGTTTTATATATACAACAAGAGTGAAACAAGTAAAACATTAAAAACATCTTATGTGGCATCAATCCGGAGCTTCATCCAGCACGATGAACCTATTTACGGTGGAGATGAGAAGCAGCTTTTCTGTACCTGATCTCAACGCTCCTCCAACGTCATCCACTCTGCCTTCTCTGCTTTTGTCATCTATGCTTTTAATGACCGTTGTCTTGTGTCTTCATTTGAGCGGGCTTAATCTCTGTCTGGCCCAAACCTTACTCCATTTGTTCCTTTGCTTTCGGTTTCCATACACGCGGGCCTATATTCATTTGACATGGTTTAACAAAAAGAAAATCATATGTTAAAACAGAGGATACATACATGGCAAAATAAACATAGCACTAAAGTCAAAAAAAATTGTCATGCTAAAGTAAAGTTGAAGACTAGTAGTGAACAATGTCTTCTTTTGATTTGGCACCTAAATTACTTAGAGCAATAAATTGTTCTAACTAGATCACAAACTTTCCTGATCAGAACTATTTTAGCCCTTGTGATCCTGTTATAGAAACAACGGTTTCGCTCATTCCATATTTCATAATGAACTCCACTGCATATCTGATAAATAGCTGCGGTCGAGATACTATCAATAGGAAGTTAGTGAGCCAGTCAATAAATTGATCCCAGTTCCTATGGATGATAGGAAGATTGAGTTTCTGAGCCAAATCTTTCCAAGTGTTCCAAGCGCATGAACACTCAAAAAATAAATGATTTCGAGATTCCTCTGTAGACCCATAAAGAATACAAATTGTTCTTACTTATGGATCCCATATTTTTAATCCGATTGAGGGTAAGTTTCCTATTGATGAGGAATATCCAGGAATTGATGGAGTGCTTAGGAAAAATGGCTGGATGCCAAACAAAACTATCCCAAGGAACATCAGTCCTAGCCGGGCTCATAGATTCCCAAATCTGCTTAGCACATAATGTATACTTTTAGCAAGACTCCACATTCCAGCAATAAACATTCAGTACATTTGATGGGATTACAACTGAGATAGCTGTCAATACACACACATGTTGATCCAATCGGGTAGAAGGTAAAGGCCAAGAACCGTTAACAGTAATAATAGTCAAACCATCTTATATTTTGTTGATATTCGAAGTTTAAGCGATCAAAAAGCCTGGAAACGAACTTACACTAGAAAAGTAACTATTTACATGGGTTTCATCACTTTTCATATCTATGTTGAGATAGTAGACTTCCATGTATGTCTATGCTTACTATAGATGTATCATGCAGTCTGCTTGTCAACGGACATGCTAGTTTGCAACTGATCAAATTTTATCTTTTTGTACTGGAAATTTAATCATAAATCTATTCTTTACCTTTGAAAGCAAAAATAAATATGATAGACTTACAGAGAAGTATAAGAGATTAGTTTTGCATTTGACCAGATATTTGATTTTTTAGAGTAAACGTCATCTGAATTCTGCATTTAGCAGACTTCGCTAGAAATCTACGAAAAGTCAGTTTTGCATTTCACCAAAAATTGATTTTTTTAGTAGACATCACATGAAGTCAACTCTACAAACATATGTTAATTTTGTGGTTAACTAAAATGTTAAAAGATCAACTAAAAAATAATTAATGTGTAGACTTCATGTGATATCTATTAATCTTTAAAAAAACTTCATCTAAAATCTACTATTTAATTACTATTTAATTAATTGAGATTTCAGTCAAACACAAATAGATGAAGTCTATAGAGTTGTAGACTCCAGTGAACTATATTCGTGCAAAGTCAAACTTAACAATTGCAAAAATGACATTTAAAATAAAATAAAATGTGTTGATTTCAAATGAAGTTTGCTCTTGAAAGTTAAATACTGGATGGATGGTCAATTCAAAAACTAAATTTTTTCAATGCATATTTCACACAAAGTATACTGGTGTAAAAACACATTTTTCAAATTTAAAAATTAACTTGCAATTATGTAACTACAAAAAGTAACATAAATAATTAGCTTAACCCAAAGGTCTACAAACATAGACTGCAAAAGAAGTTTAATTTATGCATATGGACTTTAGTTAAAGTCTACGTCAATTTTCTTATGAAAAGTGCATTTATGTATTATCAATCATGTTTTGATAATTATATTGTTTTAAAGTGTCTGTTAAATAATTCCAATGGGTTTTAATGTCAAAATTTAATGTGTTATAAATGGAAATATCATTTTTTTTGTTTGATTAGATTGTTAAATAATATGTAGACTTCCTTGATAGTTTTCAAATGTAGATTTTAGAGAAAGTTTTTTTCTGCACGTCAAAAATTCTATCAAAAGTTCGTATGTGTTTTATTTATAAATTGTTTCACAATTTTATTGTCTTAAAGCATGTGTTAATGAATCCAAATAGTGTTGAATTAATTTCAAAAGTTAATCTGTTATAAACATGAAATAATCAAATTTCTTGTTTGGTTAGACTGGTAACTAATAAGCGTATAATTCCTTAGAAGTCTGTTTCTGTAATTTTATCAAACATAAATATTTGTTTGTTGATTTACTTTACCATATATTTTTTTTGCACGAAATGGTTCTATTACCTATTTTATAAAGCGAACGGGTTGTGAAAGACTATTTTTGTGATTTCTTTTGACATATACCCTTAAGAGTTTTTAGGAAGTATTTTGCGATTAGTTTTACTCTGAATATTTATTAGGAAGTCTTCGTAGATATTTTGTTCTTACATGTGTATTAATTTTTTTTCTGATGGTTAAATTCAATACATTTTTATATTTTAATCATGGTAGATTTATGGTTGATTAGAGTATGTTGTGATAAATTTGATAGCTAACAAAAACTAATAATATCATCATATACGTGTAACACAACTAAAAATAAATAATATATCTAAGGATCATGCATCAATAAGTAATTCTCAAACAAATATTTAAGATGATGATTTATTACAAAGAAAATTTAATAAGATTCTTCTAGAGTTTTCTGATTATTAAGAATCTTCATAACTCAAACGAAGTCTACTAATGAAGTTTTCTAATTTCGTATGCTAATAAGATCTGCAAATATATAAATAATGTTAAAGACGATTAATAATATTTTTTATAAAGACATGAGATAAAAACAATCTAAAGACACATTTGAATTGTAATTAAAATTTATGCCTTAATAGATTTCACTGAAATATGTTACCTTAATTTCTATAATACATATTAAAAATAGAAAAATATTTTTGGCCACATTAGATATCTAAATTTTACATTTCTGGGAGGAGGAAAAAAGCTTGGAAAAAATATCTGCCAAATAAAATAAAATTATGGAATAGACATATAAAAAAAATAAAAGTCATATTTTAGTAGATTGTGGTGAAGTCTATTTAAAATTTGTTCTTAAATAGACTTCATTTAAAATCGAATAATCATAACTTTTAAGCACACTTCGTCAAAAGTCTAGTGTATCAGATAATATTTAGATTTAAAAGTTGGGAAATTTACTCAAACATCACATCTTTTAAAACATAACAAGAACCATACAAAATCCTTTTTATTACTACCATGTTTAAATACTCAGCGTGTCTGTTTATTACGTTGTGACAAAAAATATATTTACAAAAATGCCATCACTTTTTAATGCCACGTATGCAAAAACCCGATGCCATATAGGAAATTGCTGATGTGGATTAATGAACTCAGCTGTAAAACGCTGCAAACTGCGTTACGGCTGAGTAAAAGTTACGTTGCGACTGAGTTAAACATCGAGGCTGACTTATGAGAAAATTGCTGACTTACAAACTTAAGTCAGCTGTTAGTGACTGACTTATAGAAATCATGTTGATTTATGGAATAGTGGCTGACTTACATACACAAGTTACAACTGACTTATACATCGGCGGGGAGATTTGTCGAAAATTCGATTGACTTGTAGCTAAGACGCGTTTGAGTTACGCTTTGCCGGCTGAGTTAATGATCATCGACTAGCTGCGTTTTTACAATAACGGCTGATTTATGGGATGTTATTACAGCTGATATCACTCAAATACCCGAAGGAGTGACTTTTACTCTCTCAAATAAGAGGTTCAGCTGTAGTACTTAGGGATCGAATCCACAGGGAGCATGTGTACACAATAAACTATAGAATTTTCAGTTAAGCTAGACAAACCGTTTATTAGGCAGTAAATAAAGTAGCAGGTTGATTGATTGGTTGTTGTAAACAATAATGCGAAATAGCTAGACTTAGGGTTTCAGGTAAATATAAGCTAAGGGTATCTATCCTAGAACTCGATATCCAATGTAAATGATGACCAGCTGTCGCTGCGAGTCTAATCTATTGAATAAGTTTGATGTCTCAGCTCTTGCTTGTTGACACAAAATGACCGTTGATCGATGGAAATTATCTTGCGTCGATCGATAGTCTCTCGAGTCAAACATTAAGATCTAATTGATATATTCACTAGGTTCCTTCGATAAACTCTCCTTTGTTTCTAACAACCTCGCTCAATAGAATTATATCATGTAATAGCCCATGCTCTCGCGTGCGCCTAATTATCCTATGATCAGGTTTCTAGTTGATTAATCTAGAAGCAAGCAACAAGAAAAATTATAATGATATATATAATAATCACCCTAGCAATTCTATTGTTTGGCTAATCCATCAAAACCCTCGAAAACCTAAACCTAGTAGATTGATCTACCCAGACATGATCTTTGTCACAGAAATCATAGATAAAATATATATAAATAGAAATGAAATAAAGAACCAAAGGTGTTCCAGGAGGACTCTGAAGGAGTTACTCCTTTCTCTCCTAACCCTAGAACAATAAATAGAATAAATATTACTACCTAAACATTGGCATAGAAAGACATAAATAGGTTTTTAAGTCGTGCATGGACATTCTGGTAATTTGTGGTGGCTTATGGGCTTTAGTCAGGCCTTGAAAAAAGTTGGGCCTGTCATCTGGGATCACCGCCGATCGACACTAAGGCTGCGCCGTCGATCGACACTCATTCATCTCTTGACAGATTCCTCTCGCGAGGGAGACAAACCACTCTTCAGTGAAACGGGCATAACTTTGGCTGTAGGATCCTAATTGACCTCAAACTGGTGGAATTGGAAAGCTAAATAAAATCCTCTATACCTTTTGTCAAAATATCATCTCAATTTCACCATGGGAAAGTCTCCACCCATAGCTAAGCATCTGACGCATCGGCGCAGTTCTGCATCTCTAAAAGCTCCAGAATCACCAAATTTCTCCAGAACATACCTGAACCTGAAAATACTCTTAAACATACTCCAAACACATATAGTATACTATAAATATGGCTGATATCATGACAAAATAGTGGAAATATCAGGCCCTATCAACTCCCTCACACTTAAGCTTTTGCTTTTCCTCAAGCAAACAAGGCAGCATGTGAAAGAGGTTTCAAAAGCGAGGACTCACATAATGTCTAAGTATAACTGTCACCTTACTTTGTTGCAACCACATCCTATCAAGTCAATCACATAGAAACTTTATATACCCTATCCTAGTATAGAAACCAAATTCATTCTACCAACACCTTAGCAAATACTAGTCTGACTCACCCCTCTACTGATTTCATTTTTTTGCATAAAATGAAAGTGTAGGCTTTCGCCTAGGAGTATCGATCAAAGGACACATGCACTCTTACCCCTGCAATTATGGACAACTAGGCACAAAGTCTTCTCTAATCCCTTTATTTCCTTTTTTCTCTCTTCTCTGAATCTTTTCAGATCTCAAATCCAATGATCAATGTTGTTAAAACAAACATTATGCCATCTTCTTTTCGATTTTCTTCTTCTTACTTTTTTTCTTTTTCTTTTTGGGCAAAGTTGTAGGCGAATAATGGGGTCATCAGTAAAGTACCTACCCCTTGCTTCCAACAATGTGTGATCATTACTCCGAATTAGAATAGTGGGGTCATCGATAATGTACCTACCCCTCTGTATCTCGGGAAATCATCTCAATATTTTATGCTTTTAGGTAGATGCTGAAGAGAGAGAGAGAGAGAGAGAAGGGAACCAGAGGTGCAATGACTTGTACCTACGGACTTTCAGAAAGAATCTGATCCAGTGTATACCAAGCCCCAAAGCAAGCAAATAATGTCATGATTAGTGTTAGAAATCAGCTTTGGTTCCTTCAAATTTTCTAAGAAAGTGTGATATAGCGGCAGGATGATCCAATTTGGTATCTCTAGTAATCTCTACAAACAACCTTCTAAGAATGGTGCTAAAGTGTGGTTAGTCAATAATAAATCTTGATCATAATCCCTTCTTGACTCATAAAACTTAAAAAAAAAACTCACATATATATAGTAAATAAGACTCAAAACAAATCAAATAACATCAGCGAATCTCCCCAGACTTAAATTACACTGTCACTAGTGTATTCCGTCCCAGATTTGTTAGTAAAAATCAAATCATAAGTAAATAGCTTAAGAGAGAAACTCGATACCAGATTCTGTAAAAGAGTATCAATCGATGTCACGATGTTGATGTCGACCGATGGTCATGTTCCATGGTCGATAGATGTTGATTCTTCAAAATCGATTGATGGTATACCTGTAAGTTTCTACTCCTCGTGTTTTTTTTTAGAATAAGTATAGAAAATAAAACTCAAAATAGAACACAATATCAATAAACCTCCTCGAGACTTAAAAAACACTATCACCAGTGTTATACAGTCTGAGATTGGTGAAGAAAATAAATCATAAGGACCAAATTTAACAAGGTAAAACGATATACTTGTTTTCTGATTGTGATCGTCGATCGACACATTTAAGTGGCGATCGATCGATACTAGGGTTACTCCGTCGACAGACAATGATCAAGTGTCGGTCGATGCTTTGTGCAAACTATCTTCCTCGGATTTTTTTTTTTTTGAAAACCTGTAACAATAAAAGAAAATCCAAAATTAGACTAATATAATCAAAAACTAATTAAAAACTTACTAAACAATGGGTTGCCTCCCACTCAGCGCTTGTTTATAGTATTTAGCTTGATGTTTTGGAGTTCTGATAATATTCTGATGAGATTGGGGACTTTCTCTAATACAATTCCCAACATCCAAAATTTTCAGCTTCATCACCCTTTTTGTGAAAACCTCCATAGACTCTTCTACTTTGTCTATCATCTCAGCAATACGGAGTGCTCGAACCTTTGCAAATGGCTGTAAGAAACATATGCTGCGCACTCTGTATTTTCTAACACCATCTTAGAAGTGGGGAATCAATGATAACTTAGGACCGTCCTTGGTCCTTTTCCTCTTCTTCCAATTCCTCTTCTTCTTTACCCCACACTTGTATGATCTCCTGGTGCCTCCATCAAAAAGATTTCGACACACTTCAAACTTTTTCTGCACTGATACGCGACGGGTGTCGATCGACACTCTAGTGTTGTGATCGATCGATGCTCCAATGGTTGTGTTGTTCGATATTGCAGTTCTGGTGTCGATCGATATTGCTTCTGCTGGGCCTTTGTCGATGTCACTTCTATATATCAGCCCTCTATGATAAGCTACCGCATACATTTGATCATCAAATACCACACTTAGGAGCTCAGATGAACACTTATATCTGGTGGAATAGGAAATTCGACCTCTAAAACAGCGCAGGGAACCACAAAATTCACAGGGTCATGTACCCTCTTCAGTCTTTTGCCAAAACCAGCATCTTCTTCTGTGCAGATAGGTGGTCGTAGATGTTCTGGGACAGCAAGGTGTGAGGTCTCAGACTCACTCATACTCTTCGCAACTGGTTCTGGTTCAATCATGTAATATGGTTCGTCCAGCCATGGGTGTCGATCGATGAAGTTGGGTGGCTGTCGATCGATGCTCTCCGGTGGGTGTCGATTGATGCCAGATTTTGGTGAAGTTTTCAGATCTCTTCTCGAAGTGTGCTGATCATCATTAAGCTTCTGCTCCGAGTCCTGACCCAAATGTTCAGGTTGTGCTTCATCCAATTGCTTCACGAATTCCTTTAGCTCCGAGAATGATGTCGATTGAAAACAAGGGTTAGTGTCAATTGATGTTGAGGTCTTAACGTCGGTCGGCATTGAAGTCTTAGTGTCGATCGATGCTGAAGTCGGATCACTAATATCGGCTTCTTCTACTCTACTCAGCTCTCCATGTCCACCTTCTTCTTCTTCCTCTACCATATATCTCAGCATAGATTCCATCTCGATCTCCATATTTGCTTCAGTATCATAGAGAAAGTTGGTGAGGAAGGCGTTCGTGATGTCATTCCAGGTAGTGAGAAATCCTGATGGCAACCTCTTGAACCAACAATCTGCTTCTCCAGCAAAATAGTATGGAAATAGTTTGCAGAAGTAGTAATCTTCAGATACTCCATTGCACTTAATGGTCAACGCTAAATCGTCGAATGATTCAAGGTGGTTACTGGAAATTCATGAGGAAGACCATGAAAAGGATGCTGACCCACAAGAGATATATATGTAGGATTCAGCTCAAATATGTTCCTCTGTGGTGCAGAACATTGCATCGCAGACCTTTTGGCGTAGAAATCCTCAGGCCTTTTGTAGTCTCTAAGTGCCTTTTGTCGTTCAATCCCATAATTCACAGCAGTAGCATCAGGGATTGCAGTCCCCTATGCATGAATCAATTGCCCTGCACTGTGGCGCGCACGGCCTCTTTCGTCCTGTAAGATGCCATTCTTGTCAACACTCAGTATGAGTACTTCGACCTTCTCTATCTTCTCACAAGTAGTGCTGATCGACGAAGATCGGTTGGTGTCGATCAACAGTGAGGTGGTTGTGTTGATCGATGAAGAGTTGTTGATGTCAATCGCTGCTGCTTGGGTAATGTCGATCGATACTTTATGAGCAGTGTCGTTCGATACTTGGACTTTACGCTATCGATCACTGCTTAGAGGGTGTCGACTGCCCTCGTAGACTTATGGATCACGCGTTCTAAATCAATTGGCTCTACTAGTAAGACAATAATGGATTATATCTAGACTTAGGGTTTCAGGTAAGTGGATTATAGATGATAGAAGCTAAGGGTATCAATCCTATAGCTCGATATCTAATGTAAAGATGACCGGCTCTCGCTGCGATCTAATCTATTAACTAAGTCCGATGTCTCAGTTCTCGCTTGTTGACACGGAATGACCTTCGATCGATGGAAATGATCTTGCGTTGATCGATTTTCCCTCGATTCAAGCATTAATACCTAATCGATATGTTCATGAGGTTCCTTCGATCAACTCTCGCTTGTTTCTAACAACCTAGCTCAATAGAATTATATCAGGTATATACCATGCTCTAGCGTGCGCCTAATTATCCTATGATCAGCTTTCTAATTAATTACTCTAGAAGAAAGCAATAAGAACAATTCTAATGATAGATATAATAATCACCCTAGCAATTCTATTGTTTGGCTAATCCATCAAAACCCTAGAAAACCTAAACCTAGTAGATGGATATACTCAGACATGATCTTTGTCACATAAATCATAAAATAAATAGATATATAATATATATCAAATAAAGAACCAAAGGAGTTCCAAGAGAACTCTGAAGGAGTTCATCCGTTCTCTCCTAACCCTAGAACAATAGATAGAATAAAGCTTACTAGCTAAACAATGGCATAGAAACACATAAATAGGGTTTTAGGTCGTGCAGAGGCATTCTTGTAATTTGTGGCGGCTTCTGGACTTTAGTTGGTCTTGAAACAAGTCGGGCCTGTCTTCTGGGATCACTGTCGATTGACACTAAGGCTGCGCCGTTGATCGAAACTCATTCATCTCTCGACAACTTCCTCTTGTGAGGCAGCCATACTACTCTTTAGTAAAACTAGCATAACTTTGGCTGTAGGATCCTGATTGACCTCAAAGCGGTGGCATGCGAAAGCTAATCAACTATATATCTTCTGTAAAAATACCAGCTCAATCGCACCGTGTAAAAGTATTCATCCATAGCTAAACATCTGACGCATCTGCACAATAGTGGTTGAGTTAAATAACTGATATTATTTAACTCAACCACTATTGCGCAGATACGTCAGATGTTTAGCTATGAATCGAGACTTTTCCACGGTGCGATTGAGCTGGTATTTTTACAGAAGATATATATTTGAGTAAGCTTTCCAATGCCACCGGTTTGAGGTCAATCAGGATCCTACAATCAAAGTTATGAGTTATTTAATGGCTGAGTTATGAGTTATTTGTTGGCTGAGTTATTAGTTACTGCTTCAGGTGCGTGTGCGGAAAATGGTTATGAAGGAATTTATACAAGATATGTTTCCTGAGTGGCCAGGTGAAGCAGATGACCCACAACTCATTAACTTGATAACAAACATACATGCATATAGGTTTGCTAGAGGTTTTTGGGAAGTGTAGAGGAATGAGAAGAAAAAAAATGGAGGCTTAGCCACTCATTAAGAAGCAGAAGAAAGTTAAGAAACAGAAGAAGTGAACACGATTAAGGGTGAAGCTGATGCAAATGGAAAGGGTGTTAGCGATGAGGAAGGTAGGGAAGATATGGGGAACAATGCGGCTCTGCAGATCATAATGACTACTCTGGATAATATTTCCAGAAAAATTGACAACTATGATGGTAGATTTGAGATGTTTGAGTCGCGGTTAACTACATACGATTTCAACTTCAGAGAGTTAGCCCAAAACATTTCAAATATGAAGAAGAACATTGGTGATATGGTCCAAGCTGAAGTGGATGAGCGTCTGAAAGTTATGGGGGTAGGGGAAGGTTTCAAAAACTATAATTTCTTCCCAAAAGTTCCCAAACCATCTTTATTGATGGGCTCACCACACAATTTTCCGCAGAAGTCCGTCAATAGTCCAACAGCAGCTAAGACCCTTGATGAGGATCTTGGTAAGGCCAATGCCAAATGTTTGGGGGCTAAACTGAATTTGGAAGATGAAGTTGCTAAGAAGGCAACTCAGGTGAAAAAAATTAGGTTGACAAGTTTGGTGGTAGTGATGATGATTTTGCTACTGTTTCTCCTGCAAAGGCCCCAGACTATGATGCGGCTGCAGGGTAAAGCCAAAACAGAAAGAATGTGAGGTAAAAACGATGGCTGTTGGTGAGTTACAAAAGAAGGAGGCGACTGCTAAGAAGAAGGAGGTGGCTGGGTTAAAGAAGAAGGAGGCGGCTGAGTTAAAGAAGCAAGAAGCTGCTGCTAAAAATAAGGAGGCTGAGTTAAAGAAAAGAAAGGCGGCTGAGTTAAAGAAGGAGGCCCCTGCTCCAAAAAGGACAACACGTGCCGGTGTAATAACAATAATTGTTCCGCGGAAGAAGCATATTGAAGATGATAGTGAGTTTGCGGATGTGACCAACGAATGGTTGGCGGCATAAAACGAAATGTTGCCGGAGTCTGATGTGGAGGAAGAGGAAAACATTAGACGTGGAAAAATAAAGCGTTATCGGGAGAGAGATGTTCAATTATCTCCAAATGGGTGTGTAGTGATGCCAAAATGTGCTCCTTCAGCACGAGTTTTTCCTTACATTGGAGACAATGGAACGATGTGCATGAGGAAGAATTTTGAACCTTCAATAGCAATATATGATCCTCTAGCGCCTGTTGATCCGGCTAAATTGGATAAACGTATGGAACACGTTAGGAAACTTCCATTTACAAAACCAGAAGATAAACTAACAGCTGACAAGGAGAGGGAATTCTACATGATCCTCATCACTGAAAGTCAGTGTCCAGCCAAAGAATATGGATGGCTGTTTGATAATGTAAGGTCTACATTACGGCTAAGTTATATATTCTTTGTGGCTGAGTTATATATTATATTATTAGACTCCTCAATGGAAGGTCCATGCGAGATCCCAGCCCAGTCTGGTCCAAGCGCATTGCCTTTATGGACCTTTGGTTCCTATGTTTATGGATTCACGATTACAAGCAGTTCAAGATAAAACCAATGATGATGAAATTCAAAGGCTATGGTTATGAAGACTTAGTAAACGGTAGGGTTCCCTTAGACGTTCAAACAAACTTGAAGTGGTTTGAAGATGTTGATCACTTGTACGGAGTGCTTCAAATTAAAGGTGATCATTGGGTGGCGTTTCACGTGGATCTGCTGAAGGAGAATATTGATTGCTACGATCCAATCATTGGACTTGTAACACCCGAAAATGAGCAGTCAATTCTTAATGCATTTAAGCCGCTTACACAAATGTTCCCTGCGTTGTTGAATGATGTTATTCCTGACAATCTCCGAAAACCTAGCAATAAGCAGTTTGCATTCCGAAGGAGGATAGGCAAACAAATTTCACAAAACGTCCAAATTGGCGATTGTGGGTGTATTCATTGAAGTTTGTCGAATGTCTAGCGCTTGGTGTAACTCTTGATGGTATAAACGATACAAATATTCAAGGTTTACGGGTCAAGATGGCAGCGAGATCTTCGATGAAGTTGGAAATAGGGATTGCTAAACAATATGTTTATTGGTTAAACCTTTTATTTTGTATTTGGCTTAAATTACGGTATGTGCATATAACTCATTTTCATTGTTTATATATCTCAGCCGTATCATAGATTTGTAACTCAGCCAAACCTCAAACATGCCCTAAAATAAGAAAATGTTTATATATCTCAGCCGTGTTGGTTCGATAACTCAGCCTTATCGCTTTATATAACTCAGCCATACCTCAAACATACCCTAAAATCATAAATAAGTAAAGGAAGTACGTTAAAAATTAATTTTAAGCTCATCTTCTCAATTTTAAGTGAATATATAATTATCTGAATGTGTCTACTCTATTGAAATTATATGTTAAGAATCTATCATTATCTTAGGTATATGTTGTCGTACAACTACTTAGAAACCTTGAATGAAAAATAAGATGTGAGTCTAATTCATAAAAAGTAAACCACATACAACTGAATTTCTGTACTTTAATATTTTTCCTAGTTGTACCTACACTAAGTAAATCCTAAATCCTAAATCATAAATTCTAAACCGTAAATAATTAACCCAAAACCCAAATAATTAAGGATAAACCCTAAATAATAAGTCAGCGATCAAATAATAATAATAACTCAGCCGTCAAGTGGACCTTAGTTTTGACGTTTTGTATTATGGGCGGGAATGTGTCTAAACCCTAAACCTATCATAGTGTTCCGTATTCTCGCGTCCTTTCTTGTTCTATATTTGTATATATATATATATATATATTTTCCTTTCTTATACCATCCATCTCCCATATCATACTACCTATAAAACTTAATCTCATCCAAACCTAGTCCAATCGCATACGTTATGTTAGTTGTCCCTCATTGGTCGACAAGGTTAGAGCGCAGTGTCAATGTGTTACAGCCTGAGATTCATACTATAAAGATTTGGCCTGGGGATAGGATGTATCGGCCTTAGCGTATGAGGATGGACTAGGGTTTAGGCGATGCGGATGGGATGTGCCGGGTGATGTGATTTAAACCTGAAAAACAAGTAATTTTTTATGAGTTTTATACTTTAAAAAGATGAACAAAAGTAAACTAGATGAAGAATGATGATGAACAAAGTGACACGATTTTTATAGGCTTTTTGGTTTTAAGATGCAAGTGTTAATCTAGATGATTTGCGATATAAAAATTAATCAAACAAAGGGATAGAAAGATGGATCGATGGATCCTTGTTGCTGGACGGGTGCTCTCTCAACAAGAACAGTGGACGGATGATGAAGTGAGGATGGGATTTGGCTTGTTGGATGTGTATCTCTTCCAAGCAAAATCGATGGATAGAATGGGATGAAGAATCGCTACAAGTTTGATGATGAGAACTTGATAATATTCGGCCTCCTTCTAGACTGGCTTCTCACGCAGAAACTAGAGAGAGAGAGAGAGTAGGGTTTTCTTTGCTAGCGCAAATTGACTCATATATTTCATAAGGCAAAAAAAAATAAAAAATACAAAACAACTTATAAGGGGTTTATATAGTACCCGATGTGGTTTGCCCTTGTAGGGGACTTGAAGCATAACAACATGAAGTTCAATGCATTAAGGCCTAAACAGCAAGAGAGCCGACTCTTTAGACTCAAAACAAAGGCTAACAATTGCCTTGATTTATTGGACTCGAAAATAATAAAAAAAGGACTTAAAAAATTTGCCCATAAGTTCTTAAAAATCGGAAATGAAAACATAAATATAAGAAACACAAACCAAAAACAATAAACCAGTTAGAAATCAAATTGAAATCTTACCTGGTTACCTTTGTGGTATAAGTGGGTTACTCAGAACCGGATTGAATTGAGGCTGGTTCTTGACCGAGATTGCAAATGGAGAGGATTACGCCGGTTCAGTTCTTGGCGTGTGATTTGAATTGAATTGGACCAGTTTGGCCTTGAACCTTGATTGGACCAGCTTGATCTTGAATCTTCAATTGAAACATCTCTTCAATCATCAATTTGTCTTGCCCCTCTTGATCTACGATCTCCTGGACAGAAACCAACTCTGATGGTCTTCGCTCTGTTCCGGGTGGTTGGACCATGTCTGATGATGGGAACCTATACTTGGATGGCCGCATCATCCCTCCCCCTTGGAAAGGTTCTGGCCTCAGAACGCCATCATCTTCAAGAAAATGAAACAAGTCAGATACATTGAACACGGGGGAAATCATAAACTCACTTGGAAGCTCAAGCTTGTAAGCATTGTCATTGATCTTCTCAAGGACCCGGAATGGGCCACGAGGTGATAGTTTGGACTTCCTCTCTTCTGGGAACCTCTCAGGTCTCATATGCAGCCACACCAAATCGCCTGGTTTGAACAACACCTCCTTTATGTTTTTGTCTAGCCAGGCCTTGACCTTTTCTGCTTTGGCTTCAAGCATCTTCTTATTCTTTTGGTGCATCTTCCAGACAAACTCAGCCTTGACTGCACCATCTCGGCTGCGGTACATAGGGCTTGGCTGGTCAAGAAGGTTCACGGGAATTTTGGGCTGGAATCCATAAACAACTTCAAAAGGAGAGAGGTTAGTAGCAGAGTGTCTAGCATGGTTATAAGCAAACTCGATGAATGGTAAACATGATAACCAGTTCCTTAAGTTCTTACCGACTGTAGCTCTCAACAGCTGAGAGAGAGTACGGTTCACTACCTCTGTTTGACCATCGGTCTGGGGGTGGAAAGTGGTTGAGAACAACAGATTGGTACCAATCTTACCCAATTAGTGTCCTCCAGAAATGGCTGAGGAACTTGGAGTCTCGGTCGGACAAAATGGTTCTAGGAACACCATGTAGGCGCTGAAAAATAGATCGGCTGTCTGAGTAGCATCATTGGTCTTGTTGCATGTTATGAAATGGACCATCTTAGAGAACATGTCCACCACTACAAAAATGGAGTCCTTGTGGTTTATCTTGGGTAACCCCAACACAAAGTCCATAGAAATATCTACCCAAGGGTGGTTAGGAATAGGCAATGGCATATGTAAACCATAAGGATGTGACCTGGATTTTGTCTTAAGGCAGACAATGCATTTGGAACTTAAGGTCTCAACATCCCTTTTCATGTTTGGCCAAAATAAATGGTCGGTGAGGACACTTAAGGTCTTTTCTCGACCAAAGTGTCCCATGAGGCTTCCTCCATGGGCCTCCCAGACCAGCAATTCCCTCATAGATCCTTTCGGAATGCATAATTTCTTTTCCTTGAACAGAAATCCATCATGCTGGTAATAAGGACCGAATGCCCCTGTGTAGTGATCCTGAAAACTTCTTAAAAATCAAGGTCAAGAGCATTAGAATCCTTAATAAATTCAAACCCATGATCTTAGCTTCCATGGTTGAGATGAGAGTGTATCGCCTAGACAAGGCATCGGCCACAACATTCTCTTTGCCTTTCTTGTACTTGATCACATAAGGGAAAATCTCCACAAACTCCAACCATTTGGCATGTCTCCTCATGAGTGTGGTCTGACCTCTTAAGTGCTTAAGTGTCTCATGATCTGTATGGATAACAAACTCTTTAGACCAAAGATAATGTTTCCAAGTTTCAAGGGATCTTACTAGAGCATATAGCTCTTTGTCATAGGTCGGGTAATTGAGGGCAGCTCCACTCTAGTTTTCACTAAAGTAGGCCACTGGTCGGCCTACCTGCATAAGCACAACTCCTATGCCTGAACCTGATGCATCACATTTAATCTCAAAAGTTTTATCGAAGTTAGGCAGAGTAAGGACTGGTGCATGAGTCAACTATATTTAAGATTTTTGAAGGATTCTTCTTGGGCTTGACCCCAAGTCAAGGATACATTCTTCTTGATCACAAAGGTCATAGGGGCATCAATAGTACTGAAATCCTTGACAAAATGTCGATAGAAGCTGGCTAGACCATGGAAATTGCGGACATGTCCTATGGTGGTCGGTGTGGGACAATCTTGTATCACCTTGATCTTCTCCTCGTTGACCTTCAGTCCCTGTGAACTCACAACAAAGCCTAAAAACACTACTTGGTCAGTGAAAAACACACATTTCTTGAGATTAGCATATATTCCTTCATTCCTCAAAGCTTTCAGCACCTGTTCTAAATGGCCAACATGTTCGGGTAAGATATGACTGTAGATCAGTATGTCATCAAAGTATACAACCACAAACTTACTGATGTAGGGCCTTAGAACCTGATTCATGAGTCGCATGAAAGTGTTGGGTGCATTGGTGAGGCCAAAGGGCATCATTAGCCATTCATACAACCCTTGCTTGGTTTTGAAAGCAGTCTTCCACTCGTCTCCTTCCTTCATACGAACTTGGTGGTATCCACTCCTGAGATCAATCTTAGAAAACAAAGTAGAACCACTTAGTTCATCCAACATATCATCTAATCTAGGTATGGGATACCAGTATTTGATGGTTATGTTGTTGATGGCTCGGCAGTCCACACACATGCGCCATGATGTGTCCTTCTTGAGCACTAATAGGACCGGGACTGCACATGGGCTAAGGCTCTCACGGATGTAACCCTTGTCCAAAATATCTTGGACCTTCTTGTCCAACTCCTTTGCTTCCTCAGGGTTAACACGGTAGCTAGGTCAGTTGGGTAGGGGTGCGCCTGGTACAAGATCAATATGGTGTTCTATGCCACGGATTGGGGGCAAACAGGCTGGAATCTCTTCGGGGAAGACATCCTTGTACCTCTCCATAAGGTCATGCACCTCAGTTGGTAACTCCTGGACCTCAAATCCTACAAAACAACCTTCCTTAAAGACCATTAGTAGCACCTGCATCTCATGATATAAAGACTTAATCACTTGACCAGAAGTGGTATAAAGGTTAGTCTTACTTACCTTGTGGGTCCGGGACATTGGCTTCTGCATGTCATGGATCTCTAGGGGGCTGAGAGGTCTAGGGTGTGTTTCTTGTTGTTGTGGGTAAATCTGTAGACATTGGTTCGGCCATGGTGAATGGTTTCCTTGTCAAACTGCCATGTTCTACCTAGGAGTAGATGGCCGGCTTGCATGGGCACCACATCACACTTAACTTGATAATGGTACTTGCTAATGCTAAAAGATATCACCACTTGCTCGGCTATCTCAAGCTCAGTTTCATCATTGAGCCATTTGAGTCGGTATGGATGAGGATGGGAAGTCTTGCCCAAACCTAGATTATCAACAAGATACTTGCTAGTCTCGTTTGTACAAGAACCATCGTCTATGATCAAGCTACATACCTTTTGCTCAACATTACATCTTGTGTGAAAGATGTTTTCTCTTTGGATCGTCTATGGATCGAATAGGACACTAAGGGATCGCCTAGTAACCAGCAACTCCGCGGTTTCTGGATAGTCGACCACCTCATCATCAGTTTCAAGTGGTTCCACCTCTGCCTCATCCTGAGTCTCGTACTCACCATCAGCCTTGAGTAATCATCACATGCTTGTTTGGGCAGTCCTTTGCATACTTCCTTTTTCCCTGACATTGAAAACAAGTGATTTCACGGATCCGTTGAATTTGAATTTGAGACTTACCTTGGTCGGATGGACCAGTCTTGGTTGGCTCGGTTTGGTTTCTTTTGAAAGGGTTGTCCACCTCAATGGACTTGCCCTTATCAACTCCCTTAGGACCAGTAGACGTCCAGGGGGTCTTTCTATTGGCAGTGGACACGTTCTTCCTCTTAATGTGTTGCTCCGCTTGAATGGCATAGTGAAGTAGATTGTTGAAATTCTCATACGGTTGCCTTTCCACCTTGCGTGCATTACGGTCTTGTAAACCGTCCAGAAATTGGGACATCAAGGTCTCCTCTGTCTCACGAGTCTAGAGCTTTTTTCACAGGGCCTCAAACTCCTCAAAGTACTCCTCCACAGACATAGTTCCCTGAGACAATTTACGAAAATGTTTCTGTAAGTCTGGTTGGTAATAAGTTGGAACATACCTGGTGCGAAGCTTGGATCACATCTCGTCCCACATCTCAACCCTATAGGCTCGACCAGCATCAGCAACCTCTTTGGTCCCACCATCCAAGGGCATTGTCGGTTAGTTAGGCTGCGGCTAGGGCAATCTTCTTGGCATCAGAATATCAGTAATAGTCGAAGATATACTCCATGCGTCTTTCCCATTAAATGTATGCATCCGGGTTAACCTTCTTGGCAAAAGTGGGTGGGTTCATCTTGAGGTCCTTGCCTCCTTGCCATTGGTCATCCTCATCTTGGTTCCTCCTCCGGATTGGGCTTCCATCACCTTGGACCCGATGTTTCCCTCGTCCTCCTGCCATCCCACAAACTGGACGGCGTGCACCTCGGTCGGGTGGACCAGAGTCAGAGCTGTCTCCTTTGGTTTGGGACCGGGGATCCTCCAAGTATGGGTGGTTCCTTCCCCTAGGATCCTCCAACCCGGTTCCCTTTCTCCAGTCGGGCTGGTTGGGCGGTCACGGCAGCCAGGGCGGTGCTGAGTTGGGCTTGGCCAGCTATCAGCTGAACATTAATCTCGGCTTGGTTCGGTTGACCTAGTTCTCCCATGTTAGCCTACGAAAAAGAGAAAGAAAAGAGAGATCACATACAAAAAGGAATTAAGAAAGAAAGGAGTTTATAAGAATAGGAGAAGAAAGGAAAAAGCAAATGTAACTTAAACAAAAATGGAAAATGTAATCAAATACATATATGTTTTTTAAAAAAAAAAAAAATTTGGAAATACAATAATTCAAACCAATCTGAATTAATGAAAAGATTCCTAGGACTAAATGCAAGAAATTCGAATAATGCAAAAAGGAAACTGTAATCCGAGTGTTAATGCAGGAGAATATCGACCTTCTTGTTAAGGAAAGTGGTCGATCAATTACCCTAACAAATCGGCAGATGATTATTCTCCAAGTAAAAGATCTAGCAAAACCCTAGAATGAATCTCGACTAGAACATCAAGAACAATCAACCAAACTCTTTTTTTTTTAAAACTTTCGGATGCAATAGAAAATTCTCAAATAACAACGGATATGCAAGACTAAAATAAGAAAGAAAGAGGTACAACCGAATACACATGAGCCTTTAGCTATGATACCAAAATGTTACAGCCTGAATTCAGACTATAAAGATTTGGCCTGAGGTTAGGATGGATCGGCCTTGGCGTATGCGGATGGCCTAGGGTTTAGGCGATGCGGATGGGATGTGCCTGATTATGCGATTTAAACCTAAAAAACAAGTAATCCTTTTATGATTTTTATGCTTTAATAGATGAACAGAAGTAAACTAGATGAATAATGATGATGAACAAAGTGACACGATTCTATAGATTTTTGGATTTAAGATGCAAGTGTTAATCAAGATGATTTGCGATATCAAAACTAATCAAACAAAGGGATATAAAGATGGATCGATGGATCCTTGTTGTTGGACGGGTGTCTCTCTCAACAAGAACAGTGGGTGGATGATGAAGTGAGGATGGGATTCGGCTTGTTGGATGTGTATCTCTCCCAATCAGAATCGATGGATGGAATGGGATGAAGAATCGCCACAAGTTTAATGAGAACTTGATAAGATTCGTCCTCCTTCTAGACTGGTATCTCACGCAGAAACTAGAAAGAGTAGGGTTTTCTTTGCTAGGGCAAACTGACTCATATATTTCATAAGGAAAAAAAATACAAGACCACTTATAAGGGTTTATATAGTACCTAATGTGGTTTGCCATTCTAGGGGACTTGAAGCAAAACAACATGAAGTTCAATGCACTAAGGCCTAAACAGCAAGAGGGCCGACTCCTTAGACTCTAAACAAAGGCTACAAATATCCTTGATTTATTGGACTCAAAAATAAAGAAAATGACTTAAACAATTTGCCCATAAGTTCTTAAAAATCGGAAATGAAAACATAAATAAAAGAACCATAAACCAAAAACAATAAACCAGTTAGAAATCAAATTGAAATCTTACATGGTTACCTTTGTGGTACAAGTGGGTTACTCAGAACCGGATTGAATTGAGGTTGGTTCTTGACCGAGATTGCAAATGGAGAGGATTAGGCCAGTTTGGTTCTGGGCGAGTGATTTGAATTGACTTGGACCGGTTTGGCCTTGAACCTCTATTGGAACAGCTTGATCTTGAATCTTCAATTGGAGCATCTCTTCAATCACCAATTGGTATTGCCCCTCTTGATCTAGGATCTCTTGGACAGCTTTGGAGAAACCAGCTCTGATGGTCTTGGCTCCGTTCCAGGTGGTTGGACCATGTCTAATGATGGGAACCTCTACTTGGATGGCCGCATCACAATGCTATACTAATCTCTGCAGGTCGGGATAACCTTCTTGTTCTAAACCCTGGCCCGGTGCCTTGCTTGACAAAACCAGTACGACATGGTTTAGATTTTTAAGTGATCTATCGCATGTGATCCCATCGATTCTATTAACTGTTTTGCTCTAAAATTTAATATATGACTTGCATAAAACTATTATAGGCGATGTTCAAATGCGGAGGGAGGAACGCCGAAACAGTTTTGGTGTGGTGAACCCGCTGAAATATTTACATCTGGAACAGCTAGAATCCATGAAGGTTAACTTTAGTTCTTATTTGGCATGTGCTGAGTGGGAAACTGAGATCTTTTTATATTGGTGAAATCAGAGATATTAATTCAAATGGACGGATGAGTGTTTGATGGAAGAGGTTTAAGACATAAACAAAGGCATGTCGGTGGTGAGAGTTAATGTTGCTCGCTTGGAGAAAGAGATTGAAGGAATGAAGACAAAATCTGAGAGAAGAGGAGATGAATGTATGAGTCAGTTGCAGTGATTGAGGAATGTGGTGGTTTGTGGATTTGGTATGACCATACTTTGATACTTGTACTACTTATTTGCATAGTTATATATTCTACTCATCAGTCAGACTTTGTGTTTTATGTAATTCAGCCGTAACGTTTTTATTAGTCAGCCGTAACGTTGTATAATTTAACTGAAACTCAGCCATAATTAAATTAAAACTCAGTCATAATTAAACCGAAACTCAGCCATAATTAAACAAAAACTCAGCCATAATACATTTTCATACATTAATGTTTCATACATTAAACAATTTTCATACATTAAAACACTTTCATACATTAAAACACTTTCATACATCAACACATCGAGACCCTAATACATCTTCACCACTCCCTTGGGTCCCTAAACACGCTCATCGGTTCAAAATCATGGAAGAACAACCCTCATTCTTTGATCCAGAAACAGCGGTTACACATGTTGTTACCTTTACTGTGCTCAATGAACCACAAGACCAAATCTATGTCCATAATTGGAACACATTGGCAACTGTAGAACGATGAAACAACAGTTGAAATGACCATGCCACAAACCCCATCCCCATTTCACAGATCGCACTAGTTTTTCAATAGTTTTAGCTGATTTTCTTGTAAAACAGGCGAAATACTCCTCATCATGCCAAAAGATTTTCCAAGTCATTGCGTATGTATACACGGCACGATCATATCCTGCATCCACATCACTCTTCATGAGAGGAAGTCCTTTTTCTTGAAGGTTAAATGTGAAGAAAAATTGTACACCCTTGATATAAAGTGTGCTTGGGTTTCCCTCAGCGTAGCAAGTTTTCAACAATGAAGGAAGCATATTGACTTCCCAGAGAATGGATAACACATCAAAAAAACGGTATACCCAACGCCTATCTGCTAAGGCTTTCATAGCCTTGCACGATGCTCTCAGACTATAGAGATATGTGAAAGGTTTACTGGGTACACGTTCTACCACTAACGCTTGAATTTCTTCAGCCATTTCAAGAATCATGAAATATTCCATTTTCTCTCAAATATGTTAGTTTATAAGACTTTCGTCGGTATAAAGATAAGTCAAACTTATTTGGAGATAGATTATGTATAAATAGACCCAGCCGTAATTAACCTTATCTGTAACTTAGCCGTGAAAAGTATATTAAATCGCGATGTTTCATATTTTGGGCGGGAATTTTACTCACGACGTTACGTATATCAAAATTAGTCGAGTCCTTCTAAAACCCAGTCGTAATTAACCTTATCTGTAACTCAGCCGTGAAAAGTAAATTGAATCGTGACGTTTCATATTTTGTGTGGGAATTTTAACTCACGACGTTACATATTTCAAAATTAGTCGAGTCCTTCTAAAACTCAGCCGTAATAAACCTTATCTGTAACTAAGACGTGAAAAGTAAATTAAATTGTGACGTTTCATATTTTGAGCGAGAATTTTAACTCACGACGTTACGTATTTCAAAATTAGTCGAGTCCTTCTAAAACCCAGCCGTAATTAATCTTATATGTAACTCAGCCGTGATTTACCTTGGACATAAACAAAAAATATCAAAATCCGTAACTCAGCCATAAAAAACGTACCTCAGCCCTACATAAAAAGCATTAAAATCCATACAACACCTTTCCATCGGACAAGTTCTCACATTATGCTCACTCTGTCTATCCTAGGACGTTTTTTTTTCAAGTGCAACTTCTAAAGAAGATTTCATTCTATTTTTCTTATGTCTTCCTTGTTACTGACGCATAACGGGGGCAAGCATGGTTGGTTAGCCACGTTTTCTGGAACTTCTTGCGCTGAATCAACCGGCATGACCGATTCAGCATATGTGCTCACCAAATAAGCGCTGTAATAGTAAGGAATGCACAGAAAAATATACAACAAACATTCCGTTATGCGGCCGCTGCAATTGCGTGCACACATGGTAATTTCTCATGTTTGAAACGCCTGCATGTGCACTTTCTCCCTTCCAAGTTAACAACATGCATAGGATCCCAAGAATATCCATTTGTAACTTTAGTGTGATGACCATCAATCCTTTGTACCGTCAACAATCTGGCGGCAATAACATGACACTATTATAAATACAAAATAAAAAACGTTACGGCTGACTTATGAACTTTTACGCTTGGTTTATGAACTTTTACGACTGGCTTATGGATTGTTAAGGCAAACTTACATGTAGTAGTTTCTCAACGCCATGTGTAAGGGTGGGTGGCTGCGATTTAGCATCCTCTCTCCGGTCACCAAACCATCTGGTCATCATTATCCGTATCGATTCTAATAGTTTGAAAATGTTAAACTTCTAGTATTTGACAGTGCTCTGTTCATTGATTCCTCTATGTTCGTAGTAATCAAATTGTAACTTTCGCTTGGGAATGAACATGGGCCCACAGTCGGACATCAACTCTTTGGAGGTAGCCATGAAGTTCAAGATTAATCGCTTCAATCTGCTTGTACATTGCAGTAAAGTCACGCATATTAAATCATCTTCACCAGACAAAATACATCTTTTCCTTTGTACCGTCCCAAAATGTTCTTATGAAAATGGTAGGTGCAAATTCCCGAGAAGGCAACAGATACACATTTCCAACTGATTTCCCTATATAGTTATGCATATCCGAGATTATTGCAAGACACTCGTCGTCAAGAATCAAAAATTTCAGTTGCGTAAAACACCAGTGCCACGAGTCATCATTTTCAGTGTCAACCACACCGAAGGCTATTAGAAAATCTGAAAGTTACCGTCACGAGCTAGTGATGTGAGAAGCGTCCGTTTTTATTTACCATTACGAAAAGTATCGTCAATAATCAAAACTGTGCGCATGAAAGGAAACCCATTTATGCTCGCCACCAAACGCAAGGAACACATATGAATCTTACAAACTCGTCGATTTGAAGACGCGTAATTGTACCCGGATTTGCCCTTCTTATCATGTATAAGTAAGAAGGCAGATTTCCCTCAGCGTCATATATGATTTCCAATAATTCATCTGTCCACATGAAAAATGATACAAATAAGGCAGTCATGTCGTAGAACTAAGCCAGTCAAAATGTTAATA
The DNA here is from genome assembly GCA_905132885.1 of Moricandia moricandioides. Classification (NCBI taxonomy): domain Eukaryota; kingdom Viridiplantae; phylum Streptophyta; class Magnoliopsida; order Brassicales; family Brassicaceae; genus Moricandia; species Moricandia moricandioides. The sequence goes on from CAJHQQ010002904.1 coordinate 46,907, forward strand.
TAAATCAGCCGGATCTGTAATATAACCGAGACCAGTCGTTAAATAACTCAGCCTTAGCGTTACGGATAACACAACCCAGCTGTATCGTTATAGATAACTCAGACGTGTCTTCAATATACCCAGCCTAATCGTTTAAATAACTCAGCTATAACTTTTAAATTACCTTTACACCAAGCTGCTTATTGATAGCTCTTCCGACACTCTTAGGTCGAACGGACGGACCAATGTCACCGAGAAAGTCCTTGTACAACTCTCCTAAAATATCTGGTTTTGCTGGTTTTGCTTTTCGAGATCGATCAGAACACTCAGTTACAGAACATGTATGATTTGATTCGTAAATACAAATATAAAATGCTGGGGAGCCCCTTGTGCAGAAGAACGAACTCTCCAGAGACATCCATCAACCCAACATGAAACAATGAGTGTATCCAAATTGGATACGTCTACATCAAAATCAAATCGATCCCTCATTGTAAGAAGTTTCACTACTCTCTCCAGATCGGTTTTACTCTCGTATCGTTGACCTACCGAAAGGTTTAGAGAAGACATATCTAACCTTAAGACCTTCGGATTACTTTTAGATCCACTCATTGACAAGTTATGCGATATTTTCTTAGGAGGTAGCGTCGGTGAATCTTCGTTTTGTGTTGGAGACCCATTGTATGAGCTGAAGTTATCATCTTCAGATGACGTACCATCCGAGTCGTCGAGCATATCAAATCGGATTTCGAATACATCATGTTCTTTGTCTTCTTCGCCTACTTCATCTTATTCTCCTCCTACTTTGTGTTTTTTTTCTTCTACTTTACTAGAGCATTCATTCTCATTGTCGTCGAGGTTCTCCTCCAAACTGAAACCATCGTCGGAATCTTCGTATCTAGATTCAACTTCTGAGACTTCTGCTTCAGATAGAACAAGTGAATCGATCTAAAACTCAACAAGTGGTATCAGAGCTCTAGGTTGGGTGCCAAGACTAAGAGTTAGATCAGATCTTATAGGAGAGAAGGAAAGAAGGTTCTTATCGGTGGTTGCGTCTGAAGCAATCATTGTATTCGAGTATTGTACTTGCTGTGTTGATTTGGTGTGTGAAGCGTATTGTTGATTTTGCAGTTAATCTCAAGATCCTGAAGGTCCAATATGGAACCTACTCTCGGGAGGTTTGAGATGGAGAAATTGGATGGAAAAGGAGACTTTGGAATGTGGAAGTTCAAGAAGATGGGACATCTTAAGATCCAAGGACTTCTCTCAGTTATTGTTGATGGCTTCACCATCTATTCTACATCTGAGAAAAAAACAGAGGGTGAAGACTCGGTAATAAATCAAAAGAAAGCTGAAAAGGATCTGAGAGTGAGAAGTCTACTTGGTACCTGCTTGAGCGACTCCATCTTGAGGAAGGTTGATATACTATGGATTTTACCTATTTTACCTATGATATATATATAGTATATTTAGAGTCTTTTATATGCATTTGACATTGTTTTAGAGCATTTACAGGTCTAGGTACTTATTGGAAACAATTGGAGCTTTTAGACTATTTTGGAGAAATTAGGACTGCTCATTAAAAACCTAGAGTTGTATCCATAATTATGAATGGACCGTCGATCGATGTCACACTGTGCGTCGATCAATGACGAAGTCGGCAGAAAGATTGAAAAATTACAAGTTTTACCCAGAAATCTCTTTAATTGCAAGACAAGTCTCTGGCCGAATTTAGACTATTTATTAGGGTTTTCTATCTTTGTTAAACCCTAAGCTTATCATTCAGAAACTAAGCAGCCACAAAGTTACACCAGAGTTTTAGAGTTGGAACAAATCGCTACATCTATTGGACAGAAAGATCTTATCATCATACAGAGAAGATCTTGAACTCCTTATCTTTTTACTCATTCTATTCTATGCAATTTATTCATAATTTAATGATGTTCTTTATTGCTATGTCTACGTAGTTCTCTATTAGATTTAGGGTTATTCAATGGTAGTAATGTATTGGTGATTTTATAGAATTGTTAGGGTAATCTTCTTGATTCTTTGTTTAAGTTGCACTTAATGCTAAGTTGAATTTGATCACTTCAATCTTAGAAATTAGGGTTCTATAGCGCAATCGAGAGCATGGTTATAACTTGGAATCTATCTTAAACAATCTAAATAACTAGTAACAAACAAGAGTTGAATTAGGAGTTCAGAGAATCTATTAAACCACAAAATTAGTATTATTTAGAATGAGCATCGATCGACGCCATTGTATTTCTATCGATCGACGCTCAGCCGAGATGAGCGAGAGTGATCTCCTAAACTCTAAGGTTTAAATTCAGAACGATACGCTAGCAATCTATTAATCTACATTGTTGAAACCTACCTAAGAATTTCCCCTAAGTCCAATGCCCTAAATTAATCTTCACAAACCAAATCAATTTTAAAGATCGCTTTTATTGTTATTACTATAATTCATCGAGCCTTAATTCGAAAATAATAAATCTATTGTGCAATCTTAGAGTCTCAGTGGATTTGATCCCTAAGTTCTACACTGAACCTCTTATTTGAGAGAATAAAGTGGGAATAATGGGTTAAATTGAAAGTGAAATAAAACCCCACATCAAATTTGGCGCCGTTGCCGGGGACTCTTTCTTATTGCCATTAGATTTCGTTTAGAATATTGTCCAGATTTCACTTTACTTTTTTTTTCTAAATTATTGTTTCCCTAAACCTTATGACACAGGTACTAAAAGGAGAGAATATGGATTCTGGACAACAAACATCCATAGACGAAGACCATCTGGAATCGATCGACATTAGTCCACTGTTATCGGGCGATACTCTTCTATTACCATCGATCGATACCGATCAGCCAGAAGCAAGTAAGTACGCCTTTACTGAATCTGATAATAAGAAAGTAGTCTTGATAGAACCAATGAATAATAAAACAAATGAAGCAAGCAAACTAATTTATTATCAAGAAGCTGAAATTCCTAATCAAATCACTAAATCTCCAAAGAATGAGATAAACCTTGAATTGCCAATGCTCAAATACCTAAATCCAAGCAGAAGTTATTCCAATAGATATGCGATTCGATTATCCGATAACAATGCTGGAAGCTCTGAACTTGATATCGATTTCCTAATTATGACGCAAAAAAATCAGTTCAGTGGTTCTCCTACTGAACACCCGAATGATCACATCGAGATGCTAGAAGACATGGTTAACGACGATTTCCATCGCTGCAAACTTTTTCTTTTTTCCCTGGAAGGTGACGCCGGGAGGTCTCTGAACTAGCGACCACCAGGATCCTTGACTTGTTGGGAAGCCATTCGAAGAACTTTCATAAATCACTTCTTTGACGAGGAGAGATATTGGGAAGCAAGAAGAGAAATATCCACTTTCGTTCAAGGTAGTCGCAAATTTTTTAGAAACTCCTGGAATAGGTTTAAGAGCTACCAACTTTCGTGTCTGCACCATGGATTTTCAGAGCCCCAACTAATCAACACTTTTTTTATAGAGGACTCAACCTAGATTATCAAAACATCCTTGATACAGCCAGCAACAGGAACTTCGGAACCCGGAGCCCTACGAGCGCTAAATGGCTAATAGAAAACATAGCCTTAGGTCGAGCTTTCAAAAGAAAAGACACCAAAAGGAAGGAACCACCATTATTCACAGAGGAGGAGCACTCATTCCGAGTTAGAAAAACTCTGGCATCAGTTGCAGCCTTTCTGGACGGAAATGACCTATCTCGATATTATGGTGAGAGCGACTCTGCCCCTTCCAATTTAAAAAAACGAGTTGAATTCTCTGATGTGATGTACCAGCACGATCAACGATTTAGGAAAGACACAGGCGATTCCACAAGCAACTGTGACACCACTGTGAACAGATACGAAAAAAGTTCAAGTCAAAAATGAACCAAGTCTTCACAGGAAACCGTAAAATAGCCGTTGACCTCAATAAGAAGTTAGATCTTATATACTCAGAAATCACTAAGAATTTTGAAACTCTGAGCGAAACATTAAGAGAATCGACATAGCGATGCTCGCTATGTCCGTCAGAAGAGAGGACGGGTTTTTACCTGGTAAAACAAACGCTAACCCCAGAAAAGAATGCAATGTCGTAGCTTTACGAAGCGGTCGAGAACTTACCTCTGGCGTTAAAGATAGTATCACCATAGATGAATTCGAGAAAATCACAACGAATGAAAAAAATGAAAAATCATATTCCATCCCGCTCGAAATGTATGAGACGAACCCCGATATCCTCCCTAAACCCGGTTTACTAGAAAAAAATGACGATATTGAGGAGTTAATTGTTGAAAATAAGGGAAAAAGCACAAACATAGGAGACATTGATCGACAACCTTTACCGGACATCGATCGACGCACTAGACCTATCATCCAATGCTCAGATCGTAGCATCAATCGACACCTTGACCAAGTACCAACCAAACCGGTTAGGACAAAAGTCTACCATACCAACGCTCCCTTTTCCCCGAAAAATGCTAAGCAGAAAAAGAAGCAGCTAGACAAAGCAATATGCAAAAAAGCGTTTGACAAAATAAACATTGAGATGCCACTGAGAGATGCCATTAACATCACGTCCGCTATACGTGAAACATGAAGCTTCACGAGGATTCCATGAATCGGAATACTGTGTGATGATGGTATCCAAAGAGGTGAGTGAAATCATTAGAGGAAACACTCAAGTTAAACTCCCCGATCCCTGTAGTTTCGTTTTAGACTTCACTATTAGTGATGAGAGATTTCAAAAATCCCTCTGCGATTTAGGCTCTAGTGTAAACCTGATGCCTTACTCCATCCCAGTCACTCTCGGCCTAACACAATTTCAACTTACCAGGACCACTCTTGTTTTAGCTGATAGATCCACTAGAATCACGGAGGGTATACTTGAGGACATATCCGTACGCGTTAATAAATGCGATATACCTGTCGATTTCATAGTGCTTAAATATGAGCGAGAACCTTGAAATTCGATTAGCTTAGGAAGACCTTTCTTGGACACTGCCGGAGTGATCATTGATGGCATATGAGGACTTATATGCCTCAACATTAGGGAAGATACAATTGTTTTTTGACATGGAAAAGATAATAAAACAATCTTTGATACAGTTGATGAACCTGTCATAAAATTCAAGAAGAGAATAGTGAACCACAAATACTGTAAGGTGATCTGAGAAGAGAAAGAAGCATCATGCCATTTCAAGACGAGTATGTGTTATGAGGCTATATAAAAATATGAATGTGACTTCAAGCTATGGATGAAGATCGCGATCTGCATGTTCAAAATGGCCATGGAAGTGACAATTATATGATGAGTGGTTTGATGCATCACAAAAGAAGAGAAATGTAAATCTATGAGTGATAATCTCATGTATGGGACATCAGTAGAGTTGCCGCGATGGTTTCAAAACCGTTGGTTGTAAATGGTATGTAAGACTAAATGCGACTCGAAAGGTAAAATTGAAAGACGCAAGTCTCTCGCTTGTGCTAAACAGGTTCACTCAGAAAGATGGCATTAGACATATAAAGAAATATTCTCTCCAGTTTCAAAGAAGGACTCTCTTAGATTGTTGTTGCTTTGGTGGCTGCATTACTGAAATCTTGCAGCTTCACCAGATGGAGTGTGGAGAAAACACGACCTTTCTGAATAGAAGATCTGAGGAAGGAAGATATATTATGACCAACCAGAAGGTTTCGTGGTCGCATGTAACGAGAAAATTTGGTGTGTAAGCGTGAGAAAGTCAATATAGTGGACTAAATCATAAGCTAGCGACAATAGGGTATATAAAGTTTAATGATACCGTCACAAATCATAGTAATTTTGTCTAGAGATCATGCATTGATACGACTGTATCTACGTTAAGATACAATGGGAGTAAGTGTTGTGATTTAGTACTATATGTTGGATGATATTTTATTTTTGCTGCAATGATTGATGGAAGTATGGTTACATGATGTGAAGAAGTATCTGCTCTATTAAATTTGAAATGCGAAAATTATAGGTGAGGCATCTTATGATGATCGGAATGAGAAATTTTTCAGAGATAGATCACAAGGACTGTTGAATCTTGTCTCAGAAGAAGATATATCAGTAAGATCTTAGAGAGAGTATTAAATACAATTAATATATATATATATATATACTTAGTAGGAATAGCTCCAATTCAGAAGAAAGTTTAGTAAAATGTAATGTCTTTAAGAATGACATTGGAGCATAAAGAAAATAGAAAGACTTCTTAGACATTCAATGGTGGGAGTTATGAACTATATTGGAGCATGTATTCAGCTGGATATCAGTTTTGATATTGAAGTTATGCCGTATATGAAAGTAAACACCGAAATGAACCACTGGAAAGCTGCAAAGAAAGGACCACCTCGTACTTGCAAGGCACCAACCGAGAACATGCTTACATAAGAAGAGATCCATATTAGTTAAAGAAGGTCATTGGATTCATTCAGATTATGTCGGCGTACAAATGTTCGTTATATGGTAAAAATCAATCGTTTGACTATTGATTCCTATTAGTGAGGGGAACAATATAAAGGAAATAGTGGAACAGCTAGCCATGCTCATTGACCCTTACTATCCTACTATTGAAGGCTGAATTGTGACATGCGTTTGAGGTCACTCAATTCCATGAATAGTGTATGTGAAATTTATCTGCAGTCTTTTAATTATCAACAAATTAATTATAACAAACAGTCGCTTGAGAGTTTATGGTGATTATTTCGCAGTTGTCTTCTTTGAAAGACATTTACAAGTATATTAATGGTGCCTAAGCACATTAAGTTTCAACTACTTGTACTATTAAAGAAGAAGTTCATAAACATAGAGTGTCACTAGAGCACATAAGAAATGAATATAATGATAGCGGAATCCGCCAAAATTAAAACTTTACCACTCAAGGCGTTCAATGGCCCATTTTAAGAACATATGGATATTATAGATTAAAGGCCTTGCTACTATAGTTATGGAATGCTCATTAAATATGTGACACCTAGCGAATTCACTTAAAGTTAGTTTTGATTTAGGTAAATTATGTTATATATTCATTAAAGGATGTGTATTACACTTTGAGGTCTGAAAGATAACATAAAGATAAAGTTTTGGAGACATAAAAGTTCTTCTCATGTAAGAATAAATTGTAAGTTAGAATTTGGTTGGTGATACATGGAAGAAACTATGTCGATTAAATGACATACACCGCCATGATTCAATCATTTTAATTTTAGTAAAGGATTTAAGTGAACTTGATACAAAAGGCGCATTATTGATTATTAACCATTAAGGTGAACACAAAAGTCAAGTGGGAGAAGGTAAGAATCTATTCTTATATTCTTATTTTGACTATGTGTCTATGTGTGTTCAATATAAATATCCTAAGTTCATATTACAAATATTGAGATTCCAATATTAAAGACGACACCGTGATGGATTGCGTTTCGATTAAAGGACGTTAGCCATTCCGAGCGCTGTACTGATATACCCCTCCTCGCTAATTTATGAATGTCATCATCTTATGATGTCATAAAGTATAATATAAAATTTATTGTATTTATATTATTTACTGGTGTTTATGAGCGAAGGGTGTGTTGGTTTTATGACACCCCTTCTATTTAATATAAATGAGGGTAGTGTCTCCCATTATTTGATGATGACAAAAGGCTTCCTAACAACCACAAATGGAAAAGATCTCAAAAGAAAGTATTGAAGGATTTTAGATTCTATTCATCAAAAGAATCAATAAAGGGAAAATGTTTTAAGGAGGAGAAGGTCAATCCGACATTATTACTTCAATGAAATCATAGGTTATATTGTTTCTTTCTCTCCTCTTGAAAGTTTATTTAGGGTTGAATTAAATATAAATCTAGATTTTTGTTTTTAAGCGGATTATACTTCATAATTGAAAT